>PVHX01002968.1:0-153771 GCA_004024805.1 Geosciurus inauris | reverse complement strand
AAATGGGGGTGACCTCCCTTGCCCGGCACGCTCAGTCTACCGAACGGCTGAAGCGTCCGCAGGCGCCTGTGTGAACAATAAAGCTGCCTTGTGCTTTTGCATCCTGTGGTCTGGACTGGTCACTGTGCTGGGGCCTCCCCTCAGGACGAAGGACTCCTGCTTGGGGTCTTTCATAGGACTCCTGCTTGGGGTCTTTCAACATCATGGTAGCTTTGGTGCATTCAGAAATTTTGTATTTTCTTATCATCTTAAAATTACCGTCTATTTTTTTTCCTTCAGATCAAAGAAAACAACAGATAAAATCAAAGAAAACAACAGATAAAATTTAATAATATAATCATAGCCTCTTATTGTCACATACAAGAATTTTTATGTACCAAGAGGTTTATTCTGCAGTTTAATTCCAGTTTTCATTTTATTGGGAGAATAGAAATGTTAATTTTTTCCCTCTAAACTGTGAACACTTGAAAATTAGAAAATGACTTTTATAAATTAGAAATTCACAACTTTCTCAATAAGCAAATTGATGATTAGATAGGAAATATGTAATTAACTAAATTTTTACAAGTATTTTAGTAAACAGGATAAAGGAGTATATTCGATATTTAGGTATTTTAGTAACTTCAGGAGTTATGAAAAATAAATATCTTATCAAGAACATTAAGATTAATGTTTGATTTTTACTTGGCTGGTTTGGTTCCAATATACTGGTGTTCATAATATAAAATGTTATATGTTGGAAAATTTGTGAATAATATGTCAGTAAGTGAATTTTTCAGCAAGGAACATGGACATATTTGTGAATCTTCTATTGGGAAATTGTGCTTCAATTATGTAACAATGTATTTTGAAAGCAATTTAAGACCTAGATACAAAATGTTCTTTCTTTGAATCTCAGGGCATAGTTGATGAATTTGTCTCTGTCCTCACACACATTACTGGCTTGTTAAAAAAAACTTTCATCACACACCAGACTCCCCAACTTCTTTGAGGTTGAATTCATATTTCTCTCTTGTCTCTTTCAGCCAGTCAGACAATAAGCCTGTTTAGGATTATTGGGTATTTATGTATAAATATGGTAATTATAATTCAGTTTTTACCCCAATAAGATTCTGTTTCAGTCTTTGTGGTGAGAATAACTTTCTTGTTTCTTTGCTTTTATGTTCTTTATTCCAACTCAGCAACATAAATGTCTATCTTAATTTTTAATGTTGTACTATGTGGTTTTATTTTACATGGAATTTTTAACCTGTTCTTCATTTTCAAGAAAATTTGCATTAAATCTCTGTCCTTCATTCTCCAATACCCATCTGTTCCTGCTGTTTATTTCTAGACTTAAATAGTGAGTGACATCATTATAGTTTCTATGGCAACCAACTGCATTGACATTAAAAGATAATATAACCCTCAGATAATACAAAAACAGCAGAAGCTTATGAACTGTTAAAAACAATGTCTTCTGTTCATGCAAATGTCTTTAATGAGAAAAGGAAGGATTTGTTGTAACTCTTTAAAGGTGTGCATAGTCTAGGGCTCTGAAATTCTGATGAGTGCATGAAATATTTTATGTTCTAAATGTTCTTAACTTTTCTACTTTGATATTTTCCTGAATTCCAAAAGTGCATTCCATTTCTCTAATTTTGGAATTATAAATTGTTAGGGCATAAAACACTGCTTCAAAAATGTCATTTTAAAATTTTAATATGGTATTTCATGAGTTCACACAAACAGTTCTAAGCATTAAATCTAAGATCATATAGAATTACGTCCTTATGTTTGTGCATATAAAGGTTTTGAGTTAGAAGAAAGTATCAGAAACCTAATGGAATAAAATAAGATACAAAATTCAGAGGGCAGTGATATGGAATAAAGTGTTCTGAAATACATTTAGTAAGTTCTTTGGTGGACTAGTAATCAAGGCCACATTGTGTATGCATGTGCACATATATGCATGTGTGTTAGGGAAAATATTCTGTGAAAATTGATGGTAAATGTAAATAAGAATGTTGGAATGTTAGAATGAAAACATATGTTGCACCACCCAGATCCTCCATCCAGGCACTCACCCCTCAAATTCTGGAAGTGCTGGTAGATGATCAATCTCAAATTAACATTTCTACAAATATTGGCTAAAGAGAGTGATCTCATCAAATGTGGTCTTGTGCCCTATCCCCAGCTTATATTCTATGGCAGGACTTTGCAAGTATATAAAGACTTTCTAAGGGACAAAAGGTATATAGTTACAAGACCTATAGGAACTAGCTAATATGTATCAACAGAAGCCCAGAGAATACAAATAGGGGCTAAATCATGGAGAGAAGAATAAAAGGTTATATAAGAAAGAGAAAGAGAATATGAAAATGATCTTACTCTTTTGTGGGATAAGGTTTAACTCTCTGGGAAAAATCCCAAGAAATTGTGCTTTGACACTCCTTGCATGGCCCTTGGAAACTTAGGGACTATAAATAGCTAATGCTTAGTGAGAAAAGTACCTTAGGAATCAGTGGAAAAACAATCAACAGACTCAGAGAAAAGAGTAGATATTCTAAGTAATTTCTGAAAACTCACAAGGTTCGTTCCATGGATGCTAGGAGTAGTCTGATGACACTGTGTCTATCAAAGCAGTTCACACTATGCTGAAGAAAGTGGCAACATAACAGAGAAACTCATCACAGTTCAACACATTTTCTTAGTGACATGGAATGAGGCCAGCTTTTAGTGAGTCCGAGCAGGAAAGGGTCTTACAGCAGATAGAAGACATTTAAATTATACTGTTTTAAAAGTAGATATGATGTTCTACTGAGTTCTGGTGTCCTACTGAGTCCTGGAACAACAAAAGCACAAGAATTTGGGACATCAGTGAATAGGTAGTCAGACCGTGCTGACATAGACCAAAGTCTGTAAACTCACCAAATCTTCAGCCCAACAGCATTACATCTTTTGATAAAAAGTCTGTGCTCAGGACTGAAAATGAGAATGTTCCATATTCACAAAGAAGTTTCATAAGCAAGTAGCTAGAACCCCCGAGAGTACACTAAACTTTATTGTACTCTCACACTCGCTCACCCATTAAAGGGTGGATCAACTTCTTACCTAGCTGATTGAAGATAAAATGATCAGCTTTGGTTAAGAGGTCATTGGGATTGATGAGTACAAATTGAACATGGTATAATAGTTTATTATATGGCCCTAAAAAGCAATGATAAGGAACAATGCTTCCAGTAGTCAGGACTTTGGATACTGTTCCTTGTCATCCACTTTTGTAAAAAGAGAAGCAGCTGGAAAAAAGAATATGTACATAAAGACTCATAAGTATCTTGACTGGATGGTTAGAGGTTTTGAAGGTGGAAGGACTTCATTATCAGTGACAAGGAGATCTGGAGGAATTTCATATGCATAGATGCCTCAATCTGTGAGGCTCTTTGTATTATATGTTAATTAAGGATCGCCTTAGGAAAGGCACTAAGCAGTCAGGAAAATAGCATGGCTCTACCAGCCAGCCTCTCTCCTCAGTCTTCAGTACTGGCACAATGGCTGAAGCAGTGGGGTAGCATGGATATAGATTATGTGTAGAGCCTATAGTTTGGGATTCAGTCAGCATTTCTTTCTGAACATTCAACATGCCAGCAAGAGAGACAAACCCTTCTTCCCTGCAGTGCACCACCATTAGGAAGATCAGTCAGGCACTCAGCTACCTAATCTTTGGTACATTAACTTAAATGTGCATATGTTTCTGGCATGGATTAGCTCTTGCTACTCTTAGGCTCTCAACTACTATAAGAGTGTTTATATAGTGTTTGACTTCCTGAAAGGAGAATTCTTGTAATGTCTCATGAGATTAAAAAACCCAATTGAGCCTGGTAGAGTGGTGCATCCTTGTAATCCCATTGACTTGGGAGGCTGATGCAGGAGGATTACAAATGCAAGGTCAGCCTGGGCAATTTAACAAGACCCTGTATCAAACTAAAAAGATAAAAAATAAAGACTGTTGATATAACTCAATAGTAAAGTACCTCTGTGTTCAATTCCCAATACGAAAGGGCGGGGGAGGGAAATCAATGGGAACAAGAGAGATTCAACTGCAGTTGATAGCAAGGGAAGTAGATGCATGGCAGTGAGATCCACTGGTGCTATGGTCTCAATGTGACTTCAAAACTTATACAGTGAAACTTAACTCCCAATATGATAGTATTTAGAGACAGAACACCCTGGTGATTAGGCCATAAAAGTTATAGTCTCATGAGTGGGATTGATGCCTTATTAAAAGGATAAAGGGCCCTTTCAAGGCCCTTTTTGTCTTTCTGTCCCATTCTACCATGTAAGAATACAACATTCAAAGTGCCAGTTTGAAAACAGGAAACAGACCCTCACCAGATCCCAACATGCTTTGATCTTGAACATCTTATCATTCAGAACTGTGAGAAATACATTTCTAATTTTTTTATTAATTACTCAGTCTTGAGTATCTCCTTATAAAACACAAAGGAACTAAGAAATGGGTTATATCAGCCAAGTGCGGTGGCACACGCCTGTAATCCCAGCACTTTGGGAGACTGAGACAGGAGAATTCCGAGTTCCAAGCCAGCCTCAGCAACAGCGAGGCACAGAGCAACTCAGTGAGACCCTGTCTCTAAATAAAACACACAAAAAATAGGGCTGGGGATGTAGTTCAGTGGTTGAGCACCCTGAGTTCAATTCACAGTACAAAAAAAAGAAAAGAAAAGAAATGAGTGATATCAAAATCCTGTCGTCCAGTAGCATCTGACTTGACAGCATTAGCATGGTCTCTGAGGGTGTGAATGAGTGATGACTTAGAGTAGATACTGCCAGGATGGGCTGCTATGCTCCAGGATGTATCCTACCTCCTATGTCAATGAGTGCCCATCAACAGCAAACCAGTGCCTGCGACTCAGTGGTAAAAGTAGGAGAGTCCCTGCTTACCATCACAACTACATACTTGCTTAAGGAATCTGTACCTCTCATGTTGGTTATCTACATTAGAGGTATTTCTTATTAGAGAGGGATGAGCACACCAAAGATAAAATAACATTCCTAATAACATTGGGTAATGACTTCCATTTAGTTAGTTCAGGCTCTTTGTGCTAGAACTAACTCACACGGCAAGAAAAGGTGTGTTCTCCTGTCTATGGTAATTGACCACAATAAACAGGGTACATGACTGCTAAGAAGTTCGGGTACATGGAGGAAGACATGACTCTTCAGGTGAACTTTTAGGGCATCTCTTGGTCGTCCTTCACGCACATTTCACAATAAATGGTCTATTATAATTGCCATGATTGAAAATGAACATATTTCCTAGGGATATAGACCATCAGAAATGATATTCATGATAATTCATTCACAGATTCATTAGTCTATATTAGCAAAAATCTTGAATGAAAGCATTTTTAGATATCAGTTTATTTCTTTATTCAATACCAGAGATGTGGTAGTTTGGTGGAAGATGCAATTGAATCCAGTAAATATTTTGAAAGTATTCCAAGAAAGGAGATTAAGCAGAATGTTGTTTCACTATTTGAAAGTTTCATCTTTAAAAGGGGGTAGAGAATCCCATGAAAATAGAGGAGAGATCATTCCACTGAAGGAAGCAGATTAAGGGGAAGGGAGGAGGGACAAGAAAAAGAAGAAATGGTGGAATGAAATTGACCAAATTGTCCTATGTTTGGACATGTGTATGCATATGAATATACCACAGTGGATTTCACCTTTATATATGACAATAATGCATTAATTTTAAAAAATGATAAATAAATATAAGAAAGATCCCTAAACTAGAGAAAAAGAGATAGGGGAAGGAGGAGAGGATGGAAAGCAGAAATGTTGGGGACTAAACTGGAACAATTATACTTTATCCTTGTATAATTATATCAAAATGAGCCCCAATATTATGTATAACTATATGCATTAATAAAGAATGATAAATTATTAAGAAAAGGCAATGGCTCTGAGTGAATCAAGGATTGGGCAGAATAGAATTATCTCTAGGTCATTCAGTTCCACCCTTTAGGGTTCAAATATTCATCACCTCAGTTGCTAGATGTGCTGAAAGCAAACAATCCACAACTAACTTGTTCTCCAAGATTTGTTGCCTCTGTAGAGGTCACAGAGCCTCCCCAGGGGAACTCTACTTTCAGTGATTGGTTTTTAGCATGGCATAAAACATGAGCTTCTCTTTCTGGAGAAAGGGCAATGCTAGACCCAGAGCTCTATAGCACAGTGACTGAGGCCTTTGTGCAACTGCCTGCCACTTTAATTCCTTCCTCTGTGTAATCCTTCTTTTACTCCCTTGCAGAAGTTGATCCCAAGGGCTCTTCACTCCTATACGGAATAAACCTCTTACATGGAAACTTTGGCAGCCCAATCTAAGAAAAATGTCTACAAGATAAAGTCATTAGAAGAATATGTCATGGTGTGATGTGCTTTCTGTTACAAGAAACAAGTAAGCACAAATTAAGCTTACTCCAAAAGTTATATAATGGAAGAGAATTTTTACATAGGATGAGGATATGAATTGCATGACCTCTGAATAATCTTCAAATTCCAAATTAATGTTTTAGATTTCAAGTGTATAATATGCATAAACATGAATTTTATTCATATTTATATGTGTCCATGTAATGGATACACAATAAATTAATCTATGTTTAATTTTTCCCATGTGTGTTAAAATAAAAATAACTCATCTTCTACACTAAGACTATTCCATTTCCAAACATTAAGCTTATATATAATTACAGAAATGAGATAGTAGAATTTTGAATCAAGATTAAGTACATAAACAAAAGAGAAATGATTAAAACTAAATTATTACATTAGAATTCACAAAAGGTAAAATTTTGTTAAAAATTTAGTGAAAATTACATGCACTTTGAATAACCTTTCATAGTGTTTAAAATAAAGTTTTGCATTTTTTTTTTATCTTTGATCTCTCATATTGATGCTACACTCAGCATTTTTTCTTCCTAGAAGAGTTGGGCCTCCATAAATGTGGTTAACTGCTTGACTAAGAAAATAAATTAAACTTTGAAAATGGTAATTTAAACTTCAGTTTATTTGATAGAGGGAACTAATGAAAGGAAGTAAATGAGGACTTTGCAGTAATGTAGGCCACTTGCTGACTCAAATCTATTTTGCTTTACATGTTTCGTCCAACTAGTTTTTTTCCACATTGTGATAGATTTGTGACTGAACTATAGTTTATAATTCTAGATTTATAACTACTTACAACACTTATTTTAATCTTCTATCACATGTAATGAACACTATTTTTTTCTGAAAAATAAAGAAGTCTTAAAACTCAATTACAAACAAAAAAACCTAAATCAAAGCTGATGAAGAAGTTGAATAGGCATTTCTTCCCAAGAAGATGTACATATGATGATAAGAATATAATATAGCATTCAATATCACTAACCATTAGGGGAGTGTAAATGAAAGTTATGATGAGGCTGTTTCATAGCTATTAGCATAGCTACTGTAAAAAAAATAACCCAGAAAATAACAAGTATTGGTGAATATTAGAATGATTGGAACATTTATGTATTGCTTTTGGGAAATAAAACTGATAAAAATACTACGGATTACAGAATACTAGTTCTTCAAATAATCAAAAAATAAATAAATAAAAGAATTGCTATATGATTCAGCAATTCTGCTTCTAAATATGACCCAGAAAGAATTAAGAGCAGGATCTCAAAGAGATAGCTCTTCCAGTTCATTCCTATAAGCATTATTCCCAACAATTTAAACATGTTAACAACCAAATGTCCATCAACCCAGGTACATACACAAACATGCACTAGAATGTTACTCAGTCTTAAAAAAGAAGAGAATTAGCAGGGCGCGGTGGCTCACACTTGTAATCCCAGCACTTAGGGAGGCTGAGACAGGAGAATTGCGAGTTCAAAGCCAGCCTCAGCAACGACGAGGCACTAAGCAACTCAGTGAGACCCTGTCTCTACATAAAACACAAAATAGGGCTGAGGATGTGGCTCAGGGGTTGAGTGCCCCTGAGTTAAATCCCCGGTACCAAAAAAAAAAAAGAAAGAAAAGAAAAGAAAAAGAGAATTTATTGCAAATACCCCAACATGGATGTACCTTAAGAACATATGTTAAGTGAAATTATGAGAGTGATGAAAAGATAAATACTTTGTGATTTTTCTTAGATGAAGAACTTAGTGTTGTCAAAATCATACTGACAGAAAATAGAATGGATATTTTCTGGGTAGGGCAGAAGGAAAGCAGAATTATCATTGAATGGGTAGAGAATGTGGGGATGGATAATGGTGATGGTTACACAACTTTATGGATATTTTTAATAACATTGAAATATATTCTTAAAAATGAGGAAGATGATACATTTTATGCTATGAATATTTCACCACAGTAAAAATGATTAAAAATTAGAAAAAAGAGTTAAATTTCACAAGTCTCTTGAGATCATATGTGAAACACACTAGAGGGGAAAGCCTGGGTTATTCTTCAATTCTTTGCTCTAGAAAGAGGGAACATTTTCACTTGCTTCTAATTAGACAGAATTGCATTTTTTCTTAGCTTATTCCCTTTGTTCTTAAGATAAAAATTTCCCCTGAATTGTGATATGTTTTATCAAATGGTTAAAAATGTGCTCTCTGAAAATCTGAAAATCCTTGTGCTAAAATTTGAAAGAATTAGAAACTGAACATCAAATCATACCATCTGTGTTAGAAATTCTACTGTGTGCACATCAGATTTTATTACAAATTTCTTCTTCCTGTACATATAGACAACTCACTTTCTGACCACGGACAATTAAGTGGAATTGTATGGCTAAATCCAAATACTAATAAATGAGTTATAATGATATGTTCCTATCCTGGCTGAATCAGAGACAAGTCTCTAAATGACTTTCTATTCTCTTTCTCCTCTTACTGGAGGAGGAAAAGAAAGAGCTCATTTTTGAGAAAGTAGATCCCAAAATAGTAGAGCCTCCTTCATACTGAAGCTGTAAGTGACATTATAGAACAGATTTGAAAACTAAATTGCAGTAGACCTGTTCAAGTGATATCACCCTTTACCATATTGTTCTAATCTATTGAATTCTAAATAATAATACACCTGTGCAAAAGAAAATATTTGATTGAGTAATATAGCAACAGCAATATGAGGGTAATAAAATATTATGTTAGAAATATGAACAGACTTTTATTTTTGCTTCTCATTTTTGGTTTAATTTATTTCTTTTATCTTCTTTCAATCAGTCTTGATATTAGAATTCTTTGCTGTTACAGATAAACTAAAAATCAGGTATGGCATGTTTTATTATTTGGGATCTTTCATGTACACCATTATCTTTCAAAGGGGGACACTATTAGACATAAATGAATGTATGGGTAAATGGGTTTGGGAAAGATGGGGTTTTCATTTTTGTACTGAGTGAAGGGAGGCCAAGTGATAACAGGGCATTGGTGTGTTGTAGAAAACAACCTTTGTTCCTTATTCCCAAGCATAGTCACAGACATGCCAAGGAAAGCCAAGACAGAGAAGAAACAGTGAAAACAAATAAACAGGACCTACAGATTTCTGTATCATAGCTTATTATAGGCATGGCAAAATGAAGTACAAATGTCTGTGAGTAGCCTTAAAGTAGAAGATCCGAAAAACATGTAAAGGCCTAGAGTGTAGAAAAGAAATGTGTCTCAGGTTAAATTGTCTTGGCAAGACTCAGACCCAGATAGAATTGGGCAGCTTTGGCATCTCATGTGTGGATTAATGTCTAAAACTTGATAAAAATTATGAAATTGGAAAACGAAGGAGTAGACATCCATAAATACAGCTGCTAATATTGCTGGAGTTCAGAGAGAGAAATGCACACCATCATTTTAAATTTCTAATATTCTTCAGATCTGTGGGTTCAAAATAGAAATTATTTTTTTAAGTTGACTGTGATTCTTAGCTTTGGATCCTATCTTCATTAGCAAAAACAAAGTACATGGAAAGAAGAATTACAACCTTGGTTTATAAATATCTGATTTACCCATAACTGACTTAAAACTAAGGATTTAAAATTATCCAGAGTTTTGTGTCCAAAGTCCAAGGTTAAAGATGACCAGTTTTGTGTACATCTATTCAAAGAAATATTCTATTACTTTATAAGACAAATGGCATAAATCTTAAGAAAAATAATCTCAGTTTAACCATAGAAAAATAAAATAAAAAAGGGTGAAAGTAAGTGTGTTAAGTTTTGTGGATTTTAGATTTTCCTTTAGGATTCCTCCTGTCTATGTTTACATCATAAGATCAACTATAGATAATTCAGAAGTTAGTGGATGAGAATGGCTGTGGTCCAATAAAATTTTTACCTGGGGAAATGACTATGGACACAATTTAGTACCTAGACCATAGTTTTCCAACCCCGAGTCTAGACTACTGCTTAGTTTTCTCAATGACTAAGTTCAAGTTTAAACCATAAATGTATTTTTTCAATTTTTCTTTTTTTAAAAAATTATTTTAACATCTTCCTTTCATATGTTTATACGTAAAATCTATTTGTTTTTATCTATTGACTTAAATAATTCCAAATGATTTCTGAGGTTTAAATGAAACAATTTTATGTTTAGGAATCTGGAATGAGTGATGAGTGCCTAAATTTTGAAGAGAATTGGAGATTGAGAGACAACTGCTTTAAATTGGCAGTTACAGGAAAAGACAACATGAAAGGAAAATGTGTAAATTTGGAGTACCTTTTGAAATATGTTGCAAATTGTGGATTTGTTTTTTGTTATTGTAGCAATGGATGTGTATGTTCTTGCATTAATTATCAGGCAGATATTTTATCTCTCTGAAATACTGAAATGAACCCAATTTTAATACGTTTCACAACTGGAAGTTTACTGCGCAGAGTGTATTTCTTTTGCACAGTTAACAGTATTCTTAATGAGTTGTTAATGAGCTGTCAATTTCTAATATATGCTAAAGAGCCAGTCACTGAGGATTTCCAGAAGTAGAAATATGCTATATCCCAAAAACATGATTAAGTGAATCATTCTAAGATTTCTAATTTCTCTTGTTATACTTGCTTTTTGAACCATTTCCAACTTAGTACCACTTTTTTGAGGACCAATTCATGATCTAAAATATTTTTAATGATACATATACAATGTTAATATTTCTAATATTTTAATATTATTTTAATTATTGTTAAATATTATAGGCTAAGGGGCTACTCTCTGACAGACAATGTTATCTTGGAAGTTATAATCTATTGGAAAATATTCTGAGGTGTGTGATTATTTTAATAATGATGAATTATACTATGACAATATTGATGAAGAATAAGCAGTTCTGACTGACAGGGTTTTCTTTTGAGTATCCACAGAAAAACCATATGAAGCAAGGTGAGTCGAATTTATTTTTCCTAATTCAGATGTGCAAACAAAAAACAAATGTGAGAACACAGGAAACTAAACACTCCACATTTTAGAGTAAATTCTGAAGATAAGTAATTCCTCTACATGTAGGATAAATTGTAGCATTTCTGGAAAATGAAGGCTGTTCAATATATTTACTTGCTGTTTTTTTATAAAGGACAGAAGGAAGAGTAGAGCATGCAAGGTGCTGTCTCCTTGAGGGAGATGGTCATTTCTGAAGAGGGCAATTTATCCTCTTTGTTGCCCCTACAGATACAAAAATCATGACTGCCTGAACTGCTGATCCAATCCATAAATCAGAACTATGGAGAAATAGGCAGGGAGAAAGTATAGAATTTTCCAGGCAGAGGTTCTGCCAGTGAGCCCCACTGCATTTCTACAGTGCAGGCCTGTACATATAGGTAACTTTTCCTGAACCATGAATCAAGAAATCACGTAGCATTACACTGCCTCTCTTGTATCCCACTCAACAGTTTAATCTTTGGGGAAAGAACACTCATGAGCAAGAGTTTGTAGGATAGTAGAAGATACAAAAATGGGGAAACAAGGGAGGAATGCACAGTGAAGAAAGTCACGTAGGGATATTTAAAACATATAGATAAGTAACAAAAATAATTTGAACTACTGGTCAGACAAGGAAAATCTGTGAACCATTTGTAAGAAGCCCTAGAAACCCAAAGAAAGAGGAAAGCCACCTTGTCACAGGCAATCACATACGACATGAGGTTTCCCTTCCTCCTTCCTGCTGCATATCTCAGGAAAGCTAGCTGAAAGTAGAGGCAGGGAATATGGGAGTATGTGATGGTATCTGTGCCCATATATATATATATTCTAAGAAACTTGAACCATAGTTATAGCTTGCCCACAAAATGACAGGAAGAGTTATATAGGATTAACATATTTTTATAGGTTCTTTCTAGGTATACATGACAGCAGAATCCACTTTGATATAATTATATAGGCATAGAATATATTTTATGCTAGTTAGTATCCCATTCTTGCTGATGTACATGATGGTAGGATTCACAATGTTGCTTTCATGTATCTAAATGGGAAAGTTATGTCAGATTCATTCTCCCTTTGTTTATTCCCTCTTCTTTTCCTCCATGCCTTATTGTCTAATCTACAGCATTTCTATTCTTCCCCTCTTCACCCCTCTTAGTGTGGTTAGCTATCTCATGTCAGAGAAAACATTCGACCTTTGGTTTTTTGGGACTGGCTTACTTCACATACTATGATAGTCTCCAGATCCATACATTTGTTGGTAAATGCCATAATTTCATCCTTCTTTAAGGGTGAGTAATATTCCATTTTGTATATACATGACATTTTCTTTATTCATTTATCTATTAAAGGGCATCTAGTTTGGTTCTATAGCTTAGCTCTTGGGAATTGAGCTACAATAAACATTGATGTGGCTGCATCACTGTAGTATGCTGATTTTAAATTCTTTGGGTATATACCAAGGAGTGGGATAGCTGGGTCATATGGTGGTTCAATTCTTAGTTTTTTGAGGGATCTCCATACTGCTTTCCAGAATGTTTGCACCAATTTGCAATGTACGAGTGTACCTTTTCCCCCATATCCTCACCAACATTTATTGCTACTTGTGTTGTTGATAATTGCCACTCTGGCTGTAGTGAGATGTAATCTCAGTGTAGTTTATAGAATTTGCATTTCTTCAATTGATACATGGGTGAACATTTTTTTTTAAATTTTTGTTTGTTTTTCATGTGTTTTCATGTTTTTTTTTTGTCGTGGAAATTAATGCTATATCTGAGACACAAGTGGCAAAGATTTTCTCCCATTCTGTAGGCTCTTCCTTCACATTCTTGATTGTTTCCTTTATTATAAAGAAGCCTTTTTAGTTTGATACCATTCCTTTTATTGATCATTGATTTTACTTCTTACACTTTAGTGATCTTATTAAGAAAGTCAGTTCCTGAGTCTTCTAGTATGTGCAAGGTCTGGTTTAATGCCTAGGTACTTGATCCACTTTGAGCTGAGTTTTGTGCAGAGTGACAGAGATTTAATTTCATTTTGCTGCATATGGGTTTCCAGTTTTCCCAGCACGATTTGTTAAAAAGGCTATCTTTTCTCAATGTGTGTTATTGGTATCTTTCTAGTATGTGGTAACTGTCTTTTTGTGGGTTTGTCTATGTTCTGTTCCATTGGTATTCTAGCCTGTTTTGGTGCCAGTACCATGCCATTTTTGTTAATAAAGCTCCATAATATAATTTTATGTCTGGTATTATGATGCCTTCTGCTTTGCTTTTCTCTCTAAGGATTGCTTTGACTATCGCAGACTTCTTATTTTTCCAGATGAATTTATTGGGTGCTTTTTCTATTTCCATGAAGAATGTCATTGGAAATTTGATGGGAATTGCATTGAATCTTTATAGTGACTTTGGTAGTATGACTATTTTGACAGTATTAATTCTGCGTATCTAATAACATGGAAGGTCTTTCCATCTTCTAAGGTCTTCCTCAATTTCCTTCTTGTTCTGTAATTTTCATTGTAGAAGCTTTTCACCTCCTTTGATCAATTGATTTCTACATATTTTATTTTTTTTTAGGTTATTGTGAATGGGATGGTTTTCCTAATTTCCCTTTCAGCTGATTCATCATTGGAGTATAGAAACACAATTGATTTATTAGTGCTGATTTTGCTACTTTGCTGATTTATGAGTTCTAAAATTTTTCTGGGGGAGTTTTTTGAGTATCCTAAATGTGAAATCATGTTGTTGACAAACAGAACTAGTTTTAGCTCTTCTTTTCCTATTCATTTCCCTTTTATTTCATTCTTTTGCCAAGTTGCTCTGGCTAGAGATTTGAGGACTATGTTGAATAGAAATGGTGAAAGTGAACATCCTTGACTTGCTCTGGATTTTAAAGCAAATGCTTTCAATTTTTCTCCATTTACAATGATATTGGCCTTGGCTTGGTTATATATAGCTTTTACAATATTGAGATATGACCCTGTCATTCCTATTTTTTTCTAGTGGTTTAATCATGAATGGATGCTGTGTTTTGTCAAATGCTTTTTCTGTATCTATTGAGGTAATCATGTGGTTCTTGTTTGTAAGTCTATTTATGTGATGTCTTACATTTATCAATTTCCATATGTTGAACCAACCTTGCATCCATGGCATGAAAATCACTTGATCATGGTGCACTATCTTTTTAATGTGTTTTGTATGTGATTTGCCAGTTTTTATTAAGAATTTTTGCATCTATGTTCATCAGGGATATTTGTCTGAAGTTTCCTTTCCTTGATGTGTCTTTGTCTGGTTTTGGTATTAGGCTGATATTGGCTTTATAGAATGAAATGTTTGTTTCATGCAATGATTTGAGGAGGATTGGTACTAGTTTTTTTTTAAAGGTTTGGTAGAACTTGGCTGAGAATTTATCTGTTCCTGGGATTTTCTTTATCAGTAGGCTCTTAATGACTTCTTCAATCTTATTACTTGAAATTGATCTTTTTAAGTTTTCTATATCCTCCTGGTTCAATTTGGGTAGGTCATATGTCTCTAGGAATTTATTGACGTCTTCAAGATTTTCTGTGGAGAGCTAGCTCTATGCTATGCCCTAATGACTAGTCATTGTGTGTAAATGGGAAAGGTACGAAGGAAGGAGGAACTATGTGATTGGTTTACATTTACTGTTGGTTCCGCGAACGTGCAGCTCATGGACAGAATTCAGGGGGCTTACGTGCCTTGCCACATGGACAGCTGTTGCCTATGTGCATTGTCTCTGATTGGCCAAACGGCCCTGTAAGTTGAATGCTTGTTCCACAAATAAACAGGTGCCTGCTCTGACTGGACTCCCTAGCGTGTCTGATTGTCCTGCGGCAGAGGGCTGAGAACTGATGGCTAGTTGGTTCCAACTCTTCCCAACTTCCACGGCTAGGTGAATGTGGGGGTGCCCCTTCGATCTGCTGGCTCGGGACAGACTGCAACCCCCTCAATTTTCTAGTGTACTACAGTACAGATTTTCAAAATAGCTTCTGATAATCATCAGTATTTCAGTATGCAGTGGTGATATTTCCATTTTCATCATGAATTTTAGTTATTCGAATTGTTTCTTTCTCTTGGTTAGCTTGGCTAAAGGCTTATCAATTTTATTTTTTCAAGGAACCCCATTTTGATTCACTGATGTCTTTGAATTTTTTTGTAATCTCAATTTCATGGATTTCAGCTTTACTTTTAATTATTTCCTATGTTCTGCAGATTTTGGTGTTGGTTTCTTCTATTTTTTCTAGGTCCTTGAGAAGTAATGTTAGATTATTTGGTATTTTTCTATCCTGTTAATGTATGAGCTCAATGCTATGAAATTTCCTCTTAGAGCCGCCTTCATAATGTCCAAGAAATTTTGATATGTTATATCATTACTATCATTTATCTCTAAGTATTATTTTATCTTATCCTTGATTTTTTCTGTTATGATTAGCATATTAACATCATAACTGATGCAAATTTCATCTGCTTATTAATGTAATAATTCTTTGTGTATACATGATGCATATATAAAGTGCATCAAAAATAAATTTTATGTTACATTTATATATTTTACATTGAAAAAATTTCAAATTAGAACACTGATTTTACAAATATATTTTTGTAAAATTGGCTAATTTCAAGTATAATAATCTAGTTTTAAAATACAGAATGGACTCTAGATATATTATAAAAATATGTAAGCCTGTCAGAAATATAAAATCTTCAATATGTCCTATAATGTGGACAGAGTATAGAATTTACTCAGCTATACAGTCTTTTGGTTTTGAATTAGGAATAATAGACTTAGATTTATGTAGGCATGCTTGTATACAATATAAAGAAGTATTTTTACATAATTATGTAAAATTAGAAATTTTTATGTGGAAATAAAATTACATATACAGAAAAGATAATTCTCATAATTTTTTTTACAAATAAGTAAATTTAATTGCAGAGATGGGAAAACTAGATGAATTCTCTCTTTTTTAAGACTATTATAATTTAGCCAGGCATGGTGGCACATTTCTGTAATCCCAGGTGTTTGGGAGGCTGAGGCAGAAGGATCTCAATTTCAAAGCCAGCCTCAGAAAATTAGAGAGACTTTAAGCATTTTATCAAGAGTCTGTCTCTAAGTAAAATGTAATACAGGGCTGGGGATGTGGTTCAGTAATTAAGCACTGCTGTGTCCAATCTCCAATACCAGATATACATGTAGAGTTAAGTTAAATTGACTGAAATTAATTAAATTAATTTTTTGATAGGAATAACATTGAAGACACCAAAAATCTGTAGGCCTGATGCTAAGATTCTGTATTTTGTACTTGGTGGTATGAATTATACCAATATACCTCTCAATTGCAATATTGTACACTGCTATATAGTTTCTCATCAAACTACTGCTTAGTCCCTAGTGAATTAAAAAGAAATACAAAGGAATACATTTACATTAGTCAGATTTCACAGTAGCAATGTTTGTTTTTATCACATTGCTTGCAAGTTATTCAGGCATTCTCATAAAAAAAAATGGCTGAAATTATCTTCCATACTGATTAAACATACCTAACACTCAGAATGAATCATAATTTGTGTTCTTGCAAGGAAGTTCTTAAAATACTGTAATTACATCATTTTAGAAAGCTGAATCAAAAATGTATAAAAAGAACTTTTGAGAGAATTATTCAAATTCAAAATTCTAGGTGCAAATAAAGCTTAACTGCATTGAAACAGTATATTGGATAGCATAGAGTACAGGCATGTCTTTCCTTCACTTCAAACACAGTGAAAGTCCTTATTAAATGCAATAAAATGTTTTAAATATATACTTTATAGCAACAAAAGAAATTTCAACATTAGTAATAATTTTAAAGATGATGCTGTAATAGCATAAAGTAAAGCCAAAAATTGGGGAATATTGAAAAGTGGTAGTTTTCTTAGGGTTATGGCTAATAAACAAATTATTAACTTATATTAGCTGAGTCAAAAATGTCCTTTCTCGTGTGGAGCTAAAACGACAAGCAAAGACAAATTGTTTCATGTATAAAGTCTAAAAAATATCTCAGCTCTTGGCCTAGGTATATGTCAAATAAATGGGCCACTCACATTGGTGTAGTGTCATGTAAAAAGTGTCACTGGCAAGAAATGAGATACTAAGCTATGCCACATGCTGACACAGGTCTATACGCAAATAAATGTTACTTATGTGTATTCTGAGATAAGACTACCCAATGGATAAGTCATAGGAAAAAGAGTATCTCTCAGAAAAACAAAGTCTCTTGAAGAGTGTTATACACCCTAAATTACAAGCACAAAAAGAAACATACTTCAAGAGAGAATCAGCAGATGAAGTTAACTTGAGATTTGACACTTAGGAAGAAGGTACAGCATTAACTGAAAGATACTTTAAAAAATGTGATTGTGTTTTCAGAAAGGTAAGTTTAAAGTCAAACTCATAAAGCAAGAATGGTACATTGAGCAAAAGCATATGAATTTTAAAAGAAACAAAAATAATTAAAGTATTAAAAACAACTAACAATTGAAATCAATACTAAACTTTGATAGGAGATTCTGTAAAAAGAGATGAAAAGAGGAAACCATCCAACGATGTCACAGAGCTAACATGTAGCCATCAGGAAGCTATTTATGTTTCTTAGATTCCGATGTGATTGTTAGAAATAAAACTTAAGGTAGTATATATCTGGTACATATTGGATGAATCATTACAGTTACTACTGCCTGTTATGATGATGAAAATGTTTTCCAAATAATAAAATGATGATAAGGAAGGATGACAAAGTCCTACATTAATGTGTAATGATTCCCATTAAGAAACAGTAGTAAACAGGGCTGGGCCTGTAGTTCAGTGGTAGAGCACTTGCCTAGCATGCGTGAGGCACTGGGTTCGATCCTCAGCACCACATATAAATAATAAATGAATAAAAAAAAAAGATCCATCAACAACTAAAAAATATATATAAAAAAAGAAATAGTAGGAAACAAAGAAAAAGAAAAGGGAGGGCAAACAAGATTTGGAATAATTTGACAATAATTTTTCAAAATGAGTGACATGAAACTTAAGACTAAAGAAGCACTAAATTAGATGTGTTGTAGTCATACTGTAGAATATCAAGGTAAAGAGAAAAATGTATTCAATGAGGTACAAAGATATTAAATAAAAAGGAATTATAATGAGAGTTATATTAGCATTGAGTGCCAAGTAAGAATTAAATATTTTAATTGATAAAAGAATATATAACTAAACTATTTTAAAATTGTTCATTGTATTCTAAATTTTATCCCTTCTTCACATTTATGAAATTATTTGCTTAACTTTTAGTTAAAGTATTGACTTTAACTTTTAGCTCAATTTGTGTAGTTTCCATTTCTCTAAAAAAAAACTCCAGAGTTGTATTAGTATCTGTGTTTCATGATCCATTACCTGAGATATCTATGGAACTGATTTTACTGTTTATTGTTTCTGTTGGTTCCTACACATTTTGTCTTTTCTTTCCAAATGACTGATTTCTTTTAATTTGAGTTGAATATTGTATTTGACAAATTATACATAGAATAAAATTCAGCCCCAGGATTTTACCTTCTTTTGCACATGCTTTTTGTTCCTTCTTGCCTGTGCTCACCAGCACAGTAATTGTGGATTATATTGATAGGGTGCCTGTGGAGATTATCTGAATAAATCTGATTTATGTCTATTTTACTGGCATCCTATCTGGATTAGCATTTTTCTGAATTTTTTTGTTTTTTAATAGATAATTATGAACAATTGTTGCATTAAAGGCTGGATCAATTAGACAAACCTGTTTATTAACTCTCTAGAAGAACATGAAAATTTAAGAAACAGAAGTTAGGCAGATTCTTTTAAATGCACAGGAAAATGAAAACGAGAATGAGATGCTCATATTCCTACTCTTTGTTCCAGCACAGAAAAAGAGAGAGAAACTATCTAGTTTAGTGCTCACATCATCTGCACCTTGCAAAGGGGCTAGTCTGAGGTAGCAGATTCAATTAAAAAAAAAATGGATCTAATGAGTGCCTGAATTCTGAATTACATAAGTAGAATACACAGCATTGCTGAATCATGTATGAAAAACTCTGGGGGCACCGGTGAGGAAGGACTGAGTCTGTGATAACAGGCAGGGCCCCTGATCTTTGAGCTGGAATTGAGATGAGCAAGAAGCACTGAAGATGAACTGAGCCATCATGCCAGCTAGGTCCACTCTTCTTCCCTGTGATACTGACGGAGGCTGTTGATACTTTTCTTGAACACCTCACCTGAAGAAGTTACCTAGTAATGTGAAGCCAAGTCAACTCAGTCCTTACTCATCACTAACTTAATTTTCTCAGATATCAAATCCCAGCACCTTTAGAGAAATTGTGCTCTTTTGCCTCAGGTTTGTGTCAACTCTGCATCTCTGTGATTCAGTTTAGGTTTTGGAATTCTAACAGGACAGGTTTCTTGGCCATAGGAGACCCAAACTTTTACTGACAGATCCAAATATGCAGGGAGCAACCATCTAGAGGTGATTTGGTACATGAATGCTGAAGTGTGGGACACAAACCCCACAAAAATACAATGACTTGCCTCCTCAATGAAGTTTCTCGGGGCTCAGCAGTCTGTAGAAATATCTTCTGCACAATAAAAGGGAACATGCTGTACTTTTCATAGTCTCACTTTACGTGTGAGTTGTTAGGATCTATTCAGTTGGAGACTTGAGAGGATACTGGTAAGGCCCTAGAGGGGCAAGAATTTCTGTGACTTGGCAACTTTCATTTAGACCCAGACAACCCATGCAGGTATTATTAACTTTTATAGAGGCTGTTAGATCAGATATCACTAAGGGCTCCCTAGCATTTTTTGGTGCGTGAGCATAAACATTTCAGCAAGTAGTTCTTCTTACTGTGTGCCTATGTGCATGTGCAAAACAGTAATTACATTTTATTAATAACAAAATTCAACACACATTAAGTATATAAAATATCCACATATCTGTTTATACACATAATAAAACCATATATCTATATATATGAATATATGTATAAACACACACACAAATAGAATGATAGCACTGAATTTTAAGGGAAAATGTCTCACAATATCATATGATGCCACTTTATATAATACCTACTAAAATCAGATATTCAATCAGATTTACCTTATTAATGAATAAAAATAGAAAAACTCTTGTTCTATTAAAAAGACCAACTCTTTCTCAAACACAAGGTTCCCTTATTATATCACCCTAGTTTTCTTTTCCAGAGAATAAGTTGTGGTGTGTGTGTGTGATTTTTTTATGACATGAGAACATACTTCCTGTCTTGCGTTCTTTGTAAGACGAACGACCAGATGGAGGTGAAACAGGACCGACACAGGCTTTTATTCTAGGAAATACGCTCCCGGACCAGTTTCCCGGCCAGTCACCAGGCTCAAACAGGTCGGGAAAATGGCGCTGTGCCTCGTGTTACACAGGGTTATATAGCCTCTCCCCATCCGGAAAAGGCAGGCTTGAGGCCAGGAAGAGGTGTTGACTTAGAGTCCAGTGTCTTCTGAGATTGGTTTGGTGCAGCAGGTGATGTCAGACCCCTTCCGGTATGAGCCGAGAGCCATACTGTAAGTTCACTTCTTCTTCCGTACAGATCATTGGGGGCCGCCATTTTGGTGTGCTTGACGCATGCGTACTGCGCTCGTCGCATGTGTGCTACGTTTGTCGCATGTGTGCTACATTTGTCGCATGTGTGCTACGTTTGTCGGGCGCGACAGTGAGTGGGCTGGCTCCTGGTGTTGTGTGGTGCAGCGCCGCGGTGCAGCAGGGTCTGGTTTCTGTGTCTGCCTCCGACCTAACATTCTTCACATATTTGCTCTTTCCACCCACTGCAATCTGGTTTTTACTTATATATTCCACTAAAATATTCTAGCATGTATGTAAAATGATCTTGCAGTGGCTGTATCCAAAGATCCCTTAGCTGTCTGCCTGCAATTGCTGCTTGCTCCCCTTCACTCTGTGGACCAACCTCTGCTTCTGTTTCTCTCCTGTGCTTGTTCAGACAGCGCCATCAATGGCCTTTGTTTGCTCACCTTCACGACCTTTTCGGCTTGTGCTCTGGGTTTGCTCCTCTTCCTCTGCCAGGTCTATTAGAGTTGGTGACCTTCATTTTACTTTTAATCCTGTTTTGTACTCATCATTTCATCACTCAAAGAGCTATCATTTCATATACCAGTTAATTCTTTAAATTATACTTCCACTGAGCTATCTCTTGAAAGAGATCTGATTTAATGTATTCAGTTCATTATTTTTCTCCCCCTTCTTCAGCATTTCTAAACTTAGTTAATGACACCTTCTTCCCCTGACATGCAAATCACTACCAGAAGAGTAATCACACTCTTACTCTCTTCTCTACTAACACACACCACATTTTGATTTCACTTCATTAACTTTCCTCCCATTCTTCAAATTCTCCCCATTCTTATTGCTCCTCCCTCACATCAAAGCCACCCAAGCATTCTTTGGATTATGGTGTTGACCTCTGGTTTGAAAGTTACCTTCAAATTTACTCTGAAATTCATACAACTTGTAGTGGAGTAACAATGTAAAAACTAATCTGATTTTATAATTTCTTAACTTTAATCTAAAAATACTCCCTGTTGTTGATTTTAAGGAAAAATGCTCAACTTTTTCTCCAGAACTGATGAGAATCTGTGACTATTTACCGTTCCAACTTTAACTTCAGGTTGCATTTGTAAAAACTCTTTACTTTTCATCATAATTTTTTCACCCTGACCTGTTGCTGTAGTATAAAATTTCTGCCTGAAGAACCTCTGTATTCTATTGTTCTTTGTCTTTATATTGTCACTTTAGTGGCAGTTTTCCTATAACATAAGGAACTGCTTTTCTGGTATTATTTATATGTACTCTTTGGGCTTGTTTCCTTATGATATTTAGAAGAGAATTACATGAGAAAAGTGTCCCTAAATTCTATGTAGAATACACTTTCAGGCACTATTCCATTAATATTATTGAGGTTGATCAATTTCCACAGGTTAACATTTATTTCTCTTATCTTTTTACCTGATTCTTTTCATAAAGCCAATTCTGGATCAGTTTTGCACTATGACTTTTCCTTTCCCTTTGAAACATATATTAGAAATTCTATTCTCTGATAACCAGATGATTGGCACAGTCTAGAAATTATAAAATATAATGTTTTCCTCTTTGGTTTTCAAATAAACACAACTGCACATGTGTGTACACACAATAAATATGTTGTGTCTTAAGTTTTGCTTTAAACCTGGAATGAGAAAGTAATGTCATATATTTCATTTAGTGAAAATAAAATAACCCATGATACTCCAAGGACATAGGTCATGTTAAAATATTCTATAAGGTATCCTCTATTCTCATTTCTCATTGTTCCATCTTAGAAACAAATAGGATAAATATAATCCAGCTCATAAGGGTATAAAACTTGGAAATTATTTTTACTTCTAAATATTATAGAAATATAGCAAGATTTATTGAAGATGATTAAACACATGCTAAAATATTATACATGTATATGTATGCATATTTATTTTGTTGTATAAACATATGAGAGTGAAAAGCTCTATAACCTTATGACTCAAAATTAGACCATTGAACCTAATATAAGAAAATTTCACAGATTATCAAATATATATGGGCACATTAAAAAAAAATCTCTGCCTTATTTATACATACAATTCATAGAAAAAGCACACTTTGCCACAACACAAACAATGCAATATGCTCCTCTTGCTTGGCTTTCTGTCTCATACTTGTTTACAAGTGATACATCTACTATTGTTTGTTTCTTCTGTCTTCTAAATAAAAAATGATTAAGTGCAATCATGAAATTGACCTTGCTTCCTGAGAGCACTCAGTTCAAAACCCAACCTAATTCACATAGCACAGCCCCAAACTGTCCTTCCCAAATCTCCCACATTGAAGCACTGATCCCCCTAGTGGTGTGGCCTTGAAGAATTAATGCCTCATTTGTTACATTATAGGTACATTCCTTTTGACCTTGCTCAGTGGGATTAACCAAGGTTAATATATGCTGCAATAATGACTATAATGCATTAGCTCACATACCTATCAAGGTCAAAAATAGCTGATAATAAATGTTGGGCACTTAATATGTAGCAAACCTGATGGCCTATCAGAATTTCCTGGGAATCATGATTTAATTTGTGTTGGATGGAGCTTGGTTAATGTTAGTTTCTGAAATTTCCTTAACTGATGCTAATATATGGAAACCTTAAGAAAGTCTGGTTCAAGAGAATGGTTCTAGTTTGGTTGTGTTGTGTCCCTTTCAGGATTTGCATTCCACTTCTGAATTTTCTGTGGCAACTTGCACCAGATTCAGTGTCTTGCTGTTAGGTCTCTTTATTTAAGGTTGTTATGTAAATTCACAAACTTGCCTATGAAAATGCTAAAATTATTTTCAAGGAGTCTTTATATACTGAGTCTGTATCAGATGTTTTCTATAGAAGGCTTTACTTTCTTTCAATATTTTCTTTAAAACAATACAGATCAAGTTTAATAAAATTACAAAACTGTCTCTTCATCTTAATCAATCTGTCTTTTTATTGATGGTTGAATTATTTCTGATCTCCTCAGCAATCTCTGTGCCCTCTAGGCAAAGGAGGGGCAATTCTACCCAATTTGTGTGAAGAGTAATTTCCTGAAAATATTTTCTTCCTGCTTGAGCCCATTTAACTCTTTTATGTTCACCCATTAAACATATCCCATTCCCAGCAACTCAAAGGTATTTCTGTTTAATGAGCTGGTTCCTGATGAATTTTACTCTGTGGATGTTCTTCAGTTTACCATTACTGGATGTGGTATAGGAGCTTGCAAACTTCTGGCTTTTACAAATCAGTATAACCTCATAGAAATAACGGAGAACTGAAAATCTTAGACATATTTAAACACAATTAAGAATTTCATTGAAAATATACTTTTTCCTTTTTCTCTACTCCATCCTAAATGGTAAATATTTTACCATAAAGTAATATTTACAGTAGAATATGCATATATATGACACTTAAACAATTAGAAATTTTAAAAATTGAACGAATATATGGAATGCTGGCTCATTAACTGAAGTTTTGATTATCTATTTGCACCAGAATAATATTAACATTCACAAGTAATAGGTATAATATTTGTATATTGAACAAATTTATTTCTAAATTACACATATTTAGAGTATAATGTTAAACCAACTATGTGCCTTGAAATAGAAAATTAAGTGTATTTCACTTCCAAAAATTCAACAAATTATTTCCCTTGATGTGGTTTGATATCAATGCCATCAAGTGATTAAGACAGAAGTCTGTAAATACGATAGTTTGATCTTCTCAACCAAACAGAATCAAAATAAATCTTTCAGCAGTTTAAATATCACAACTGAAACATTCAGCTTATTGTGAATTCCACTCTATATACAATTTAAAAGTTCAATATTGATTTAAAAAATCATGCTTTCAAAGATAAAGCAAATAAAAATTCTGGCAGAGCATGATGAAAACAATGTATTTCTAAAGTAAGGAATGTGTAGAAACAGAAATATAAATTTTCAAATAGTACTACTAAGTAGTGATAATTTAAATTATAATTTTTTAAAATGAATACTTAAGTAAGATAAAATAAATTGATATTTTATAATGAATGAGTAAAATTGAAAAGACCCATAAATTCACATATAAAATGTTAATAATGTAAAGCCAAACGACCAGATGGAAGTAAAACAGGACAGGTACAGGCTTTTTTCTGGGGGGACCACTCCCAGGCCACCACCTCCCGGTCACCAGGCTTGAGCGGGCTGAAATGGTGCTGGATCCTCATGGCATACAGAATTTAAAGGGTCCTCCCCCCCCTCCGGAAAAGGAAGGCTTAAGGCAGGAAGAGAAGGGCCTGGGGTAGGAAGAGGTGTTGGTCTAGAGTCCAGTGTCCTCTGAGATTGGTTAGGTGAGTCTGGTGAGGTCAGAGTCCTTCCAGGATGAGCCGGGAGTCCTGGTGGCTTTCATGTCGGAGGTTCACCGTGAGTTTGCTATTTTTTTCCATATCCGCTACTGGGGGCTGCCATGTTGGCGTGTTTGGCACATGACTGATGGTGGTGCTCCTGGCGGTGGCAGCAGACAAAAGGGGGGAAGGTGACGGCAGGAAGGAGGGGGGGAGCAAAGAGAAACTTTCAGAAAGTGCCCCAGGGGCTGGGCGCTCCAGCAGGGCTAGCGCAGGGCCTGACCCAGCGGGTCGCGGCTGCAGGCGCAGCAGGAGTGAGGCAGCTGTTTTCTGTGTCTGCCTCTGACCTAACAAACAATATTCAGTTACTATAAAGAGATATTTATGGATAAATTTTGACTTTAAATAATTTAAAATTTTTTAAATTTTAAATTCTATAGGGAGAGAAAAATGGAAATATCTGTAAAAATTATTTGGCTGAAATATTTACGTTTCAATATGAAAAGCATAGAAATTTGAGAATAATTTCCACAGCATACTTTTTCTTGGGTTTAGTAAATATTAACATTTTACATTGATGTAAAATCTTATGGACCTTAGAGCAAAATTACATGAACAGAAAAATTATTTAAAACAAGTTTAAATTTGATTTAAGTATAAGAAATTTCAAAGAAAAATGCTAGTAATTTTTGAAATATTGAACCTATAAATAAAACACTAACGAAATCCTCAAGAAATGTACTGAACCAATCATAAATTTGATCTAAGTAATAAGCTACATAAATATATCAAGAATAATTTTAATATTTTAAGTGTTTAATTGCTAACCAATGAATTTTATTTTGCTTATTATACCTGAATATGTTATTTAATATTTAAAATCTATGATACTATATTTTGAAAATAATTTGATGATACATTATAACTATATCATAAGTAATGTAATTTCAATTGGTTGGTCAGTAATTTATTTAAATTTTTATATGAATTTAGTTATCTTTAATGCCCCTTACATTGTCAAAGCTGTCACTTTTTGGAAATTATTTAGGTAATCAACAGTTTTAGAATTTGTAATCACAGCAACTTGGAAGCCAGCCCTGTTTCAGCAATGGTAAAGACTCATTTATTTTCCAAGTCTCTCACATTCTCCAGATTACAAAGCCCAAAGGGGAGCTGAATAAACAAGGGGCTGGAACTCTCTTTCTATCTGCTCATGGATGAGTCATCAGTTTCATTCTTATATACTTCCTTGGATTTTGACTATCTTAGATCCATGCTATTTTGTTAGTTTTTTGATAGTTTGTAAAAGATGTACTTGATATTTATAAATATATTTTAAAAATTTTCTTCAGTCAAATTTTTGTTTTGAAGTTCCTCGTCTGCCCTTACGCAATACCTTTGCAAGGAGGGTGAAACTACATCTTTTAAAAACTGCACACAAGATCACTATTCTTTCTATCTTTTGATATTTGATAATGGTATAGTTTAAAGCAGGAACTCATTCCTCTTTCTTCATTCAAAGTTTTATTTTTAGTCACTGCCACACTTATATTTAATCGAAAAATCCTTAGAACATGGAAATCAGATCTTACGTATATTTGATTCTACATAAATTCATATACATGAATTGATTCCTTGTAAGTTGTAAAAAGGCTTTTTTTTTTCAAATCAAAAGTACACAAGTTGTGCACAGAAATATTCCTATGCATACGTTCATTTGCAAATTAACCAAAGCAACCAAGTGTGGTGGCACACACCAGCTACTCAGGAGACTAAGGCACGAGGATCACAAGTTCCAAAGCCAGTTGCAGCAATTTAGCAAGGTCCTAAGCAATTTAGAGAGAACTTGTCTCAAAATGAAAAGGGCTGGGAATGTAATTCAGTGGTAAAACAACATTGGGTTCAATCCCCTGTATCAAACAAAAACAAAAACAACTTAATGAAACTAAATGAAAATTTTCTCCTCTTAGGACCTTATAAAATAAATAATTTATCAAAATAATAAGTCAGTATACAATTTATAATTTTTCTATTGATTTTGTGTAAACTGCTCTTCTTATCTATTGAGATTTCTTTTAATGAAGTAATTAATCTACCACATCAAAGTCGTTTTGAAAAACTTTAGTACTAAGCCTTGCAACAAATTGTCATTTTTTTTCCTTTGTCAATGACCTAATTTAGCATTTATCAAAAAAAGTTTAGGTATTCTCTTCCTCAAGTTCTGTAAACAAATAAGCCTGACACATTCTTTGCTTCAGGACAGTTAAATAGATAGCTTTGCTATCAAATGGTTAAAATCCATAAATATGATCATATGCAATATTAATTTCTAAAGGAAGCTAAAGGGTGGAGTCAACACAAGTATTCACACATTTAACCACAAACCAATTTTTCTCTTTCTGGAATAAAAATAGCGTATTTGATATTTAATTAGAATATCCAGCATGAAATCAATTAATGAGACAGAGAGAGTCTAGAGTTTGATGTGTTTTGCAGTGAGCACTGTGATTGGTTAACAGAAGCAAACCCAGAGAGAATCCAGATATAGAGGGGTGCCAGAAAGGTGCAGTGAAATATTAAACTATTTAAAGAATTTACTTAAAAAGGAAAGTATGAATAATTAAATGGGCACTTCAGCAAAAAGAAGATGAATAAAAGCTATGTGTACATGTAACTTGAGGAGGTTGCATAGAAATTATTCAAACTGAAACCAAAACTGAAAAGTCTTATCAAAAACCATCTCTAGAAACTATGTTTTTACCATATTTAATTGCAGTCCTAGACATAAAGAAGAGAGCTGCGATGGAAGAAATCCATAAAGAAATAATGCCAAGAGATTTCTACAATTGTTGAAATAAGATGAATTCTCACAGACTCAAAAGCTTAGAAAAAATTAAGTGAAATAAATTTAAAAATCAAAACTAGGCATTTTAGAGTCAAAATCCTAAAAACCAAAAAAAAAAAAGAGACAGCGAATAGAATTTATATTAAAGCTGTCAGAGAAACATCACCTAAAGAGAAACAATGATAAGAATGACAGCTACTTTTCACCAGGAACAGTGGAACAGTATCTTCAAAGCATTGGAAAATAAAAAGACATTGACAATCTAGAAATTAATTTGGAGTAAAACTAAAAATCCATGCAAAAAGTTTTTTTCAAGTGGACAAAAGCTAGGAAATTTGTCCTTAAAAGGCCTGTACTACTGTAGTATATAAGGTATAAGAGAAATCATACCAGATGGAAGTCTGTATATGCAGGAGAAAATAAAGAATGTCAAACAAGATAAATATACGATAAAATCTAAAAAGAACTTAAATTTATCATTATATTCTCTATGTGTATGTGTGTATATATGTGTATGCAATGTGAGTCATATGTATATATATGATATATGCCATAATGTGGACATGCTTTCAAAATATTTTGCTAAGGGAAAGGAGCCAGATACAAATGGTCACATTTTTTTTCTAAATTTCATGAATTATTCAGAATAGATATAACATAGATTATTTGTTGCCAGGAACTGAACAGAGGGGAAGAATGGAGAAAAACTGCTTAATGGGTAAGAGATTTTACCTTGGAATTATGTAAATATTTTGGAACCAGATGGAGATGGTGTTGCACAACATTTTTAATGTTACTGGACTGTACATTAAACATCATTAAAATGGAAAAATGTGTTGCACACATGTACATACACAACTGAACAAACTGAAAACACTTTAAATAAAAAAAAAATAGCTGAATGAAATAGGATGGGAAAACCTATACCATGAAACATTAACAAAAAAGTGTGGCTCTATTCAGATTATAGAAAAAGGCATTTTGTATTAATCAAAGGACAAAGGCATCAAAGACACCATACCATTCTAAATGCAGATGCACATGAAAGAAGGATCTTTAAAAGATGAAACAAAAATAAAACTAAATTATAAAATTGATGAATAGACAAAATATTTAGATATTTGAATACCACTATCTTAGAAATCAATATATTATATAATTTTGAAAATTAAGGATATATAAAATTTGGATGGTAATATGAAGTGAAACAATATAATTAACAATGCCAGAATATACATTCTTTTCTGGAACACAGAGATGAACCAATACATAACAAAATCTGGGCTATAAAATTATTATGAATAAATTTTGAAGAATTGGGAAAACACAATTTGTTTTGGTATCATGATAATTAGATACAGAAATCAATAAAAATAAGAAATTTAATAATGAAAAATTGGAAATTATGCATATTTCTGCTCCCAACTTTTAATAATATACAAAGAAATACAATAAAAATTAGAAAATAATTTTCATTGAATAGCAATAAAAACACAATATGTAGATGCTTAGTGTTTGTGTACATATATATAAGTATATATGTAACACATTTTCCATTGTAATGATTTTAAGTATGCAATATCCTTGACACATATAATGCTGTGCAATTGTCACCTCTATCTCCACAATAATATATACATAATTCCAAAGTAAAATTTAAGATGTGTAGAGAAAGTAGATTGCGAGAGGAAAAGAGAGGGAAAGGGAAAGTACTGGGGAATGAAATGAAACAAATAATGTTATGTATACATATGAATATATCACAATGGAACTCACTACTATGTATAATTGTAATGAAATAATAAGAATGTCAATACACATAGAGATTTACTAATAAATACACAGGTGAATGATAAACATATAAAATTGATAATTATATGTGATAATATTTAGGGAATGATTAAGTATATTAAAATGTTTATGTCAACAATTCTGAAAAATATTAATTTGACACATTTTGAAAAGTACAACCTTATTAAAAAAACAGGAAATTGATATAGCTTTTTCACTATTGAAGCACTCAACATAAAAAATGAAATACTTACTTTGTAGAAGGGTAACTGCAGGCACAAATAGTTACTGCAGTAATTGCTATAAAATATTCAACAAACGAATGATGCTAATTTATACTAACAAGGACTTTTAGAAAATGAAGGAATTATGAATTCTGTGTAAAAAACATAATAACACAAAAAGATTTAATGGAATCTAGAAAATGTGAAAAAGATAATTTACTACATTTTAATACTGATCTAAATCCATTTAATTAAAACTGCTTCATATGTATGGATAAATCAATAATTGGACAAGACCAGAACTGAGAGATCAGAATAAACTAGATATAAGACTGCCATTTTCAGCAAAATAAACAACTCAATGAAATAGAACATTAAAAAAATTATAAATCAACAAGGTATTTACATGGAAAAAATGTAGCTCACCCTTCTGCATTACATATCCAAGAAGTCATTACAAATGAATCCTAAAATACAATAATTTTATGTTTAAATGCAAAAACATCATTTCTCCAAACATATAGGTGACCATTTTTGTATTTTTTAAGGAAATGGTCAATGAGTGCATGGAATGTTTCTCAGTAGCTTGTTAGGTATTACAGAAATACCTATCAAATCTCTATGAAGTATTTTACTACCATCAGAGTGACTCATCTGAAGTATGGAGAGAGCAAAAATAAACAAACACAAAATATCCCCAGTAAGAATAATATACCATAAAATAAATCAAGAAGAGTCCCAAGAATCACTTTACTTAGGATACTTAATAAAAGTATGGGACAAACTAGGGGAAATGTACTTAAGTTATTGGACATTGTTATGGTTCAGATATGAGGTGTCCCCCAAAAGCTCAATATTAATGTGGGAATGTTCAGCTGTGAAGTTATTAGATTATGTGATCTGTAACATAATGAGTGATTAATGGATCAATAATTTTAATGGACCAACTGAGTGGTAACTGTAGCTAGAGGATGTAAGGTCACTGGGGGGGATGTGCCTTGGAGGTTATATATTTTTACCCTGGCTCCCTCTGCTTCCTGGTTGCCAGGAGCTGAGCAGCTTTCCTTTGCCATACCCTTCTGACATTATGCTCTGCCTCACCTGAGGCCTAGAATGATGGCGTCAGTCAAACATGGACTTAACCTCTGAAAATCTGAGCTCCAAATAAACTTTTCTTCTCCTATATTATTCTTGTTGGGTATTTTGGTCAGAGTAATGTCAAATTGACGAACACAGGTATATAGTAGGTAAAAAGGAATATGTGGAGAAACTAATAATTCAGTCTATTATATACCACATATTATTTAGAATATATTAAATCTAGTTTGTTGATTTGAAGATGAAAGATTTTAATAAAAAAAAGTGGACTGACTAGATTCTCTACCAATTCTTCAATGTTTTGCATAAGAATAAGTAAGAATGATTATGTGTCACTGATATTTGAAGTATTGGTTTTCAGATCTTAGAACAAAGAATGGCAATTCAATAAATTAAGAGTTGTCATTTAAAAAGCATCCATTTAATGAAATTCGTAAATAATTTTTTTCAAACAAGTCATATACTTATGCCTCAAGACTATATTTATAAATTAACACATGACTTATAAATTCTTGTTGAGGTTATTAGTAGGGAAAGGGTTAACCAAAGTGAACACTGAGCAAATAGAGAAATGAATGAGGAAGAAATATTTACTAGATTTCTGGATCCCTATGATGTTAATATTTAAAAAAAATATGTATTTATAGATCATTTTTTACTATTATGCAATATTCCAGCCTAGTTTCAGCTTATTTTATTAATGAGTACATGAATATATACAAACCAATCCTTTTGCTTACATGTGCCGATTTTCTCTAGGGTATGAGCATAGATGGTAATTTTTGATAAAAGGAAAAACATATAATGTCCTTTTGCCCATTTTCTTACTAAACTGTCCATCCTTTTTATGTACACATGTAGACAATTGTTGTAAAAATATTTCTGATACAAAGGATATAAAATATACAATTTACAAATAACAAAATATGCAATAGTATAGAGATTCTTAAAATATTAAAATTAAACTACCAGAAAATCCATTAGTCACATTTTTGGTACATACACAAATGATTAAAATCAGCATATCAGAGAGGTGTCTGGACCTCCAAAGTACATTGCAATATTATGCACAATAGCCACAATATGGAAAAACTAAATACTTTTTGATAAAAATGATTAGGAAAATACACTTTATACAAGCAATGACATACCATTCATATTCTAAGTTCACAATACATTATTATCTGTATGCACTATGTTGTACAGCAGTATTGATGCACCTGCTTAGCTGTTCTTACCAGATTCACAGACCACTACCCTTACCACGTGTACACTCATCTGTGCAGACACACAAAATAAATGACTAGTATGAAAAAACTTTTGGAAATGAAGGGTGTGCTCATTACTTTGACCATATGGATGATTCCAAGGTCATATGCATATGTCCAAACTCATTATCATTATTGTGCTAGGGATTAAATTCAGGAGTACTATACCATGGAAATACAGCCCTAGTCCTTCTTACTTTTAATTTTGAGACAGAGTCTCACTAAATTGTTGAGACTGGCCTTGAACTTACATTTACACCTACCTCAGCCTCTGGAATGGCTGGAATTACAGGCTTGAACTCCGTGCTAGACATCATAATAATCCTGTATCAGATACTTCTTTTAGAAATATTTTCCTCCTGTTTAGTTTATGGCCTCTCTTTTTATATTCTTGATAATGACATTGACTTTCATAGAGAAAAAAATTTTAGTACTAATGGATTCCAGCTTATCAATTGTTCTTTTGTGTATCATGCCTTTGGTGGTGTTATCTAAAATGTCATTGCCAAGCTCAACGTCATCTAGATTTTTTTTCTATATAATCTTCCAGGAGTTCATGTATTTTTGCCTTTTATATTTGGACCTGTGATCTATTATGTGTCAATTCTGGAAGGGTTTAAGATCTGTGTCTAGATTCACTATTTTGCATGTGGATGTCCATTTGTTCCAACACTATTTATAGAAAGACTATTTTTTATTCATTATTTTATCTTCTCTTTTGCCAAAGACCATTTAACCATGTTGATGTGGGTAAATTTCTGAGCTTTCTATTAGTATTTTTAACTTATTTTTCTATTCCTTTGCTGACACCACATTGGTATCAAGAACTTTAAATTTATAGTAAGCCCTTGTTGTAAGTGGCATTGTTTATTGGGAGTTTATTGAACCAATTTGAGAAGAAATACCATCTTGAAATATTCGGTCCTTTTATCCATGTACAAGAATTTATTTCCATTTATTTAGTTATTTTACTTATTTCATTGAGGCAATTTTCATAATGTATAATGTATTTTTCATAATGTATTTTGTTAGACTTATAGCTCAGTATTTCATTTTTTGGACGCTAATGTAAATAACATTGTTTTGAATTTTAAATTACATTTGTGCATTGTTGTTATATTGGAAAGCAATTGACTTTTGTATGTTAACTTTTTGCTCCACAATCGAGACATAATCACATTAATTCTAGTATGTATTTTATAAAACATTTGGATTTTCTACATATATTATTATATCATCTTAAACAAAATAGTTTTGTTTTTAATATGTATACTTTCATTTTATTATCTAATAATTTGTATATAATTTTGAAAATTATTGGTGAGAGCAGGGCATTCTTATTTTGTTTGTGATCTTAGTGAAAAGTTATGGCTTTTTCTTAAAAATAAGAATATGACTGTAGATTTCTTGTAGACAATTCATCATCAAATTGTAGGAATTCCTCTCTATTCTAAATTTACATGAATGAGTATGGAATTTTGTCAAATTATTTTCTGCAGCTATAGATATTTTTATGTAATTTTTTTTTTTACCAAGTTGATATAATGTAAAACAAATCAGTTTTACCTACTTGGAATAAATACCACTTGTTTGTGATACTTGTATATTTTTATTTTAAATAGACAAATTAGAGTTGTATATATATATATATATTAATTATTTTTAGTTGCAGACAGACACAATATCTTTATTTATTTATTTTATATGGTGCCCAGAATCGAACCCAGTGCCTCACCCACACTAGGCGAGCACTCTACCACTGAACCACAACACCAGCCCAAGAGTTGTATATATTTATGGAATACAAAATTGTATGATGTTTAAATATCTGGGTTTGATTTGCTAATATTTTGGTGAGGATTTTTGTAACTGTGTTCATGAAAGATATTGGCCTGCAGTTTTCCTTTTTCTGTGCTTTGGTAGGATTTTTCTTCTGAATCTTCTTTTTGCATATTTGTTTCTAATGTGTAGAATTATAATTGATTTTTTCATATTTTTATTTTATATACTGGAACTCTTCTGCATTCATTTATTGGTTTTAGTAGCTTCCTTAATAGCGCCTTTCGAGTTTTCTACATATAAACACATTACAGCTACAAAAAGAGATAATTTAATTTTTTTTCCAATTTGAATACTTTGAGTTCTTTTTCCTGCCTAAATGCTACCTAGGCATTCCAATACTATGTTGAATAGAAGTACCCAAAGTGAGCATTCTTGTCTTGTTTTCTTGTTTTTGATCTAAGAGGAAAAACATGAAGTTTTCTGTTTTATTGTGTACATTTTGCTCATCCTATATGAACTTCACTATTTTGGGGCAAATTACATCTATACTTTGTTAAGGATTTTTTCATGTTATGCTGTAGAACTTAGTTAAATGATTTTTCTACATCTTTTGAGATTATCATTTTTTTTTTATCCTTTATTCTGTTAAAGTGGCATGTTGCATTAATTGGTTGGCGTGTATTCAACCATACAAGTGTATTCAACCATACAAGTGAGATAAATCCCACTTGGTCACAGCATGTGATATTTTCAGTGTGTAGTTGAATTAGATTTGCCAAAATTTTGTTGAGAATTGTCACATCTGTGTTTATCATATATATTGACATAGTTTATTTACAGTGTGTTTCTCTTTGTGTCAGATAATGGCAGTCTCATAAAATTATTTTTTAAATTAAATATAAAAATGCAAGTATTTTCTCTCTGTAAGATGACACAAACTCATAATAAAAATGTCTAAACCAAGCTGTATGCTGTTATTACTATTTCTTGTGGAGCAGTAGTGGTAGTAATAGTAGGATTAATACAAATAATGCCACAAAGAATTATGGTTAAAAAATCAGGCTAAAATAAGCAAAATGAACAACACTACAGTACCCCTTCTCTTTCAAGTGAGTGGAACGTGGCTGAATACAATAAAAATGCAGGCACTCAGGACACACAAAGATAATGGATCACTTTTGATTTTTTACTGCAAAGAGAATTTTTGTATGAAAATTATCAATTAAATGTAATAAATATGTGATAGTCATGACTTTTCTTTTTCCTAACTTTATCTTATATTCTTTCTTTTTCCTGTGCCCAAAATTTATTTTACTTTTTGCAATTCTTAAATTTCAGTGACATTATTTTTATATATTTTAAAGACTATTTCCTTTGGTCCACCTCCTTACACTTCATTCTGGGTTCCCACTTGCTTTATTATCCACTCTACCTAAGAACTTTAGCAGCTCACTCATTAAGTGTTGGTTTCAGCTATGCACAAGCATATTGTAAAAGAAAATATTAACACATCATGCAGAAATTTATGAGAACTGATCAAGATTTGTCAGAATTGGAGTTTTTGCATCTCCCAATTCCACACCTCTGTAAACATATTCATAGTAAATATTGGTGAAGCTGACCATTTTTCCTTAGTTACTATGAAAACAATGTTACTAATAATATTTTGAAAATTAAGACAGTATGCATTCTATTGAATTAGCAAAGATTTACTATGACTCTTTGCCATGCTATTTTGTAGGAGTTTGATTTAGGATTGTTTTCTTAATCTTTCAGAGCTTGAAATGTAATATCTATATAACTGGGAATATGATATTCTTCTATTTACTTCATAAGATTGTTTCTATATGGAAAAATAATGCAAGAGAAAGCACTTTGCAATCTGAGAAGCCAATGCACAAAGTAAGCTAAAATGAATTGGAATTTTATGAAGTTCTTTGTTGCTCTATATCTATGCTTCCCAGATATGTAAGGAATAATACATGACTCTAATAGCAGTATATCTTGTTGAACTTGTGATTTTTAGACTACACAGTTCTCAGCTCAATAAAATATGGAATTTTGAATTGAAGAATGGTATTCTGAGAACTTTTCTGGTTATTTTTTAATAGGATGCATCCACTGACTATACTTGATTTTTTTTTCTTCTGAGAATCTTTCTCTTTGATAACATACTCAAATCTACCTCCGGTATGTTGAAATCCAAATTTTGTATACATATAATTTATGCTTTTTCATCTTAATAGTCAAACTAGTTATAAGTATAGGTGTATGTAACACATGGGTGTGCTAGAAAGAATGCATTGCCTGTATATAGTTTTCTTTTTGTTGCACAGGAATAGTAATGGGTTTTTTAAAAACCATGCATTTTTTACACAATTTGTACATATTTGTAAGATTCTTAATTGGTCTGTAATGATATTTGATTTATTCATATAATAGAGTCATAAACATTCATACTCCAAGCACCCTGTATTATAAATAGTTGAAAAAAATGAACATTTAAGAATTATCAGTAAGAGATATATGATTTTGTTGGGCAGTTCCTCAAAATTATACTTCTTTCCATATTAGCTGTATATTTCCCATGCAAGTGAGGGAGACTTGTCCTTTGGAAGGACACAAAGTTGTAATCTTCATTTGCTCCTTCTCAGTAGTTCTGATCATTATCCTTCACTGTGACTTACAGTCTCCTCAGAGCACACAATATAGTAATGGCCATCTCATCCATGGGAATGATGCACTGCAATAATAGGCAGCTATGTGGCTTAAAGGATAGGAAATCTTACCTCATTCTTTCTTTTATTTATTCCTTTTTTATTTTTAGGTAATTTATTATTTGCCTTAATATTTTTTTCTTATTCATTCCTACACACAACAGTTTGATCAGACTCTATCCACAATACTTGCCTTTACTCTCCTGTCTCCCTCCTACTCTCTCCTTTCCTCTATCCCAATGGTTTCCCTTCTGCTTTCATGACATCCTTCTTTTCCTCCATGTAGCTTCCACATATGAGAGAAAACAGTACATTCTTAATTAAAAATTGAAAATCATTAAGTCTAATAGTTTCTCTCAATTATTTTTATAAATAGTTTTTTTCTAAATCCAGCTATTACCTTGATATGTCCCATGGGGAAGTTTTTAACACACTTTCATGCTATTAATACCACTAATAATTAGTAGAGTTAATAACTGCATTATTATGAGGATTTTCTTTTGAATATTATACCAGTTCCAATCTAAAGTAGTTTCCTTTATATGCGCTATGTGTAGAGTGGCTTTTTTTCCAAGCATTTCAAATTCACATACATAATCACCTCATTTATTTCCTAAATCTATTTTTTAAAAATTATTATGATTAATAATTAAAAAAGAAATAAAAAGTATCTTTATAGAAATTGAATGAAATGTATTATGGTAATGTGCTGGTGTTTGTAGCCAAGTGTTTAAATTTCTGTAATAGGAATAAGAAGAATAACTATAGTGTACTTGCCTCCAATTTGTTATTGCTGAGTTTTACATTACTACACAATTATATATTTGGATGTTGCACACTCAATGAAAGGTAATCATTAAATAAGAACTGGCACACCACTACAAATCTCTGGAAGATTGAGAATATTATTTAACTATTTCAACATGGGTAACTATCCTTATTGAGTTACTGCTCCTGCTAATTTCATATTGACATATGTCTCCTGTTACATAAAACTGGTAAAAACATTTAATTACATGTCTTTTAATAGTATTTCCTTGCTCAATCCATGAATGATCAAAATCTTTAGAGTACTGACCAAGAACAGACTTGAGTGTAGATTTTGTCTAATATGAAGTTTTTGAACTATTTTTTTCTATATGCATTCAATAAAAAACAAATTAAGCATTTGAACTTTCAGAGGTTTTTATATAGAATTGAAATAAGATCTGTCCCTCCCAGATCCTTTTGTGGTCAATAGAATCTCCCTTGCTAATATATCTAGATATTGGCTGATATCTGCCAGGAGAGCAGTTAAACTCTTAGAGCAGCTTCTCACTGGGGCTATGATTTTAAAGTTACTGTGTAATGGAGTGTATTACCATTTACCATATGATGAGATAGCCTGCCTGTCAGCCAGGGAGCTGTTTAAAGTTATATATAGGTCAAATGAGCCAAAAAGAGCAAAGGAAGATCAAGAATATTGAGAATCTCAAAAATGAAATGATCAAAACATTTCAGGCACCAACTGATTTCTTCCAATGTTTGTCTTAAAACTATTGACGAACTTGATTGTGGATTGCTGAATGCATTAAGAGAAATGTATTTCAAGGGCATTCATTTCTTCCCATGAATCAGCTATATGGTGCATATACCTATTTCTATGATTTTTTTTTATGTATAACTATTCCTCCTTACTCTAAAAGGTGTCCTAGCATTTCCAATTTCCACTTCTAGGACAGAATTATGTTTTTATCTCATTAAAAATCAGTAAATGCTTTTTCGTTGAATTTTCCTCTTAGCTAAAACATCATTTACCATTCACTGTTTAAAGATGCTAAATAGATTATGTTAAAAGATAAAATGAAAAATACTCTGTGTCTTTCCAAAGGCACCTTCAATATTAAGAACATTGTACTGACTTGAAAACATGATAATGTTTAATATGTAAGTACCTGAAGAATTTACAACAACAGACATTATTTTTATTATTTTGTAGAGAAGTACCTGGGACTTTTAGGAAATTATATTTAAAATTTCTTTAATTCTAGATCGAATGACCATTGATATTAAAGATATTATAAGGATGTCTATATTTAGAGATTTTAATTTACCTTATAATCCATAAACAATGTGACTTTTCTGTATGGTTATATATCTTACTATAATGTTATCATTCTGTTAAAGTTACTTGTATCAGTGAATTTTTATGAAACAAACTAATAAACACTAAAAAATTAAGAAAATAATTAAAAGTAACCAAATAGGAGAGAAATAGAATATGTAGTAAATGTTAGAAAAGACTGACAAATACTACAATACAAGAATACCAAGTTAATATTCAGAATTTAGAAGATCAGTTTTAAACAAGCTGTTTACTCTTCTAGCTTTATTTTTTGCTGTTTTTTCAATTGATTCCAAAAATAATTTCAAATTTTAATAGACAAATAATATAGGCTGTAAAAACTCATTTCAGTTCTATGAAACTCAAATTCTCACGATAATCTAGAGATAACTTTCCTACTGAATCATTTCTCTCTGGGTACATATTCTATATAATCATATTATGCATAAACATTGGTTCTTCACGAAAAAAATGCTCTAATTTCAACTCTGATATATTAGCCTAATTAGAATCTGTGTTTATAGATTTGTAAGCAGAAGAATATTTTTAAAATAACATTATTTTGTGGTTTTAACTGATTTTTGTATTAGAGTAGCAGGTCATGGTTCTTCCTAAGGCCGTTTGTATATTGCTTCTAGGATAATTAAGTAATACAGCCAAATTAAGAAAACATGTACCATATGACCACATCATCCACTTTCCTATTATACACTAGAGAAATACTCATATATGCTCACCATAAGATATATGTGAGGGCTGGGATTGTAGTCCAATGGTAGAGCGCTTGCCTCGCATGTGTGAGGCCCTGGGTTCGATCCTCAGCACCACATACAAGGCAATAAAATAAAGACATTGTGTCCATCTACAATTAAAACAATATTTTTTTAAAAAAAAGATATATGTGAATAGGCTTATTTTAATGTTGATATTAGCACAGATTAGAAGCAATTTAAATTATAAATATAACTTAAAGTGCTTTAGTATGATATAGTATGCTATGTTGGTAAAGTAACAAAATGAAGTCTAAAATATTACAGACAATAAGATACTTTTACAAAAATGTGTGATACTGGTAGATTGGATCCCAATTAGAATAAGATATACTCCATGTTTGCATAAATATTTCAAAGTATAGTCTATTGTCATGTATAACTAAAAAGAAAAAAGATTAACAGATTTACATATGCATTATAATATTATTAGTGTATACATTTTTGTGTGTATATATGTGTATATTTACATATATGTGAGTGTGTGTGTGTACATATATACATACATATAAAACTAAAAGAAAATTTAGGCTGACACCAAATTAATAGCAAAGTTTGCACTTGGTAGTAGATATAGAGGTACTTTACTATTTTTTCTCACAATTTGAATTTTTTTCAATTTCTTATGAAACATCCATAAATTAAACACACAATATAAAAGTATAGTTAAACAAATAAATCTAATATTACTATTTACCTTAACTTAATCTTTTCCTGATACACAGCTTTTTGATCTGATATTTCCTAATTTTTGAAATTAAGGTGTTTAAGTCTATAGTAGTAATTACATAGGAAAAAATATAAATAGATTATAATGTTATGAAAGTCAGAAAATCTTTTAAATATGAAATTATTTGGAAATTTCAGATAAAATAAATATACAGACAATATTAAATAGAAGTTTAGGTAACTGAGACAGAATTAAGCCAAGTCTCAGAGAACAAATAGGAAAAAAAAATGAAGGTTTGTTTCAGAATGTTTTACATTTACTTATTACGTGAAAATGTCAACTGGCCTATTTTCCTGTTGACAATTGAGCACGAAGCTGTTTATCTCAAAGAAATAGGAAGGGATTTGTAAGTCATAAATCCTTTGTGTGTGTGTGTGTGTGTGTGTGTGTGTGTGTATGTATGTTATTATATTCGTTATTAAGAAATTACATATGTGTAGTATGTGTATACAAAGACACATACACCAAACAGAAAAAGGGAACTCAACCTCACTTGGAAGAAAGAAGAAAATAATTTGGTAATAAATAGGAAACTGTTGATATATTGAATACAACCAAATTATGAAAGTATTTGAAGTAAACATTGAAATATTGCACTTATATTATTAGTGTAAAAATTGTGCTTCAAAAATCATTAATTTTTCAGTAATTCAGAATCCTTTATTTGTGATAAGCTAATGTTTTCAAAGTATGTATTATGAGCATGACAGTCTTGTACTTTTTGTATATATTCATTTATTTAATCATGCAATATATGAAAAAGGCACTATTCTTATCCAAATTTTATAAATTAACAAAATTAACAAACTGTATGTCTCTGAGTCACAAAGAGGTTAAATAACTTCACCAAGGATACACATCTGGTTAGTATTAGATCTGGGGTATGAGCACAAATGGGTACATTTTTAATCATTATCTGTTTACTCCCCAAAACGCAGTAATCCTCCTTAGGTTATAGATATAAACAAGGAAAACTGGGACTATGAAAAAAGAATTTTGACCAGTATCTGAGAAAATAGAATGATTTAAATTAAATAAAATCTTATCAGTAAGCACTAGTCCAGACTTAGGAAAACTGAAAACTACACACCAGAGCAAATGAGTGATGTCCCTTAATGCTATCTTCCCCTCACATTTTGAGGAGAAGCTATGTTAGATATCACTAGGACAGCCTTCATAGTTAAAAGGTATGAGAGTGAAAGAGAGTTTCTCTTAGAAGAAGTTCTTTGTCTTCTCTCTACCATCATTTCTCTTTTCCTCTAATACCAGACTTCATCTTAGTTTGGAAATACTTCTGTGATCTTAGTAAGAATATCCCTTAATTTCACAGTCCTACAATATACAATGAAAAATTAATTAGCACAAATATCTGTTTTAAATTATCTAAACCAGACACAGTGGCACACACCTGTAATCCCAGCAACCCAGAAGGCTGAGGCAAGAGGATTTAAGTTTGAGTTAAACATGGGCAACTTTGTGAGAATCTGCCTCAAAACATAGATAGATAGATAGATAGATAGATAGATAGATAGATAGATAGATAGATAGATAGATAAATGTTCTGGGGATGTAGCTCAGTGGTAGGGCACCACTGGGTTCAAACCTCAGTACTTAAAAAAAAGTCTAAACTCATTCTGAGGGTTGATAGGAATGATAGAAAGCATGCATTCCATCATTAGGTATGGAAAATAACATAAAGATTCTAGGTATTTGGAGTAGGAAAGGGTTACACAATGTGGAACTATGGGAAGAGGAACATTAGGATATCATTTCAAACTTTAAGTCGATCCAGAATTGAAAAAGCAGGAAAGAAGCCATTGATATCACTTCAGTTGCTAACAGCGCTGAGGAAGTAGGTGGTCTTCACAGCAGGTTGATCCGAAGCTGTTGACAATGCTCTTGTCAACTGATGGTTGATCTCATACAATCACTGTCTATGCTTCTTGTCAGAGTAAAATGAGAACAGAGATAATACTAAACCATTCACAAATAACTCAGCAGAGGTAATGAGATACATGGGAAGGTTAGCATTGGTTGTAATTCACAGGTGAACTAGACATATGAGTTAGAGGAATGGCAAGGAAAGTTGAGAAGATGATTAAATAGTATATTGAGAGCAAATATTTCACATTCCAAGTAACAATGGTAAGTGTTAAAATGTGTCCAGAATTATGCTACATTGTATACTTAGATAAGTCCTTTATTTAACAAATACATAGTAATTCCTACATGTCAGGGACAGTTATAAAAGCTTTAGAAACATTTGTTCACTTAATCCTAATAACTCGAATTACCTGTTCTTATTTCTCTTAAATGAGTAATGGAAATCACAAAGTAAATAACTTGCTAGAGTTCACACAGCTAGTTTAGGACAGAGGAAAGATTCAGAACCAGGCAATTTGGCTCCAAAGATCATGGTCTGAAATTGTTCAGTACAGTGCCTCTTGTTCTGTTTCTATGTTATCTATTTCACAAGAAAGGTATTCATTTTGATTTGTTAATTAAGAAAAGTGAGGCCCAGAGATGTTAAATCATTTACTCAATATGAGTCATATAATTAGTGATCTTTGTATTTTGATTTAACTTTCAGTTGCAGGATTTATGACCAATTTACCACAGAAAACAAGTAAAGAACAAATTTGAAAATAATTTTAATATAACCATAATGAATCTCACTATTCTATAGTTGTATAATGTACCAATAAAAGTAAATTAAAAAGAAAAAAATAATTTTTAAGTTGTCTTACCCAAGAGCTGTGAAAAATAGTGACGGCACTGAAGAAAATACTGTAGTGAAGCAGAGGAACATACTGACAAAATGATATTCATATTGGGATGGGGTGATTTTGAAGCAGTAATACGGCATTTAAGTGGAGATTTTTTAATATTCAGTTACATACACACACACACACAAAAAAAAAAAAAAAAAAAAAACAAAAAAAAACCAGAAGCCAAGAGTTATGTTTGAATCTAGGAAAAAATCTTGGAACATTATTTGACTGGAGATAGTATTTATAATTGTCATATTTACATATCATGGATGACTTTCTCCTAAATGATAAAAGAACTGATGTAGTGAATCTGAAGACTGATGCAAGGCCTGAATATTAGTGCAAGCTTGGCGGTAGTCTTACAATTGTGATTTAAGAACATTTTTTTTTTTTGCGGGGGTGGGTGGCTGGAGATTGAAACTAGGGGCACTTAAACAATGAGACACATCCCTAGCCCCCCTACCCCAACTTTTTATTTTGGGACAGGATATTACTAAACTGTTTAGGGCTTCACTAAATTGCTGAGGCTGGTTTTGACCTTGCGATCCTACTGCTTCAGCCTCCCAATCCCTGAGATTACAGGCATAGGACATTATTCCTGGAAGAACTTTTGAACCAGATTTAGGGGAACAGGGATGGATTTTCTCATTAGGAATTCTAGAAATAGGATAGATTGGTTAACATGAGAAGCAGAAGTACTTAGAAAGAAACAGAATAGAGAAATACCTAATCAATGAGCCTTTCACATGTCTTTTTGAGATAGGAAACTAGATCCCCTCAAACTATACCATCCTAGAGAAAGGACCAAGTCTTGAAACATCCTGTTGCTGCCAGTAAACTTCAACCAAAATGACTCTTGGTTAGCTACCCCTAGCAATGACTAAGCACGAAACTGGCCTCTACCTCAAGCATTTCCTCTCATTAACAGAAGTGCCAAAACCCAAGGCTGGGCCTGTCCTCTTACTTATGGAAAATAAGGGATTAAACTCGTGCATTTCTATTTTTTCTTTCAAACTCAGAGCTTGAAGAACTTGATTGGTCCATGCTAGCTAGCATCCATCTACACATAAACTCCACCAATCATCTGTGCTGGGCCATCAGAAATGCCTTTAAAAACTCCCAAATAACAGCCAGTAGTACCCTCCCTTGGTACTCTTCCACACTGCAGGAAACTTTTTCTTCTTCAAATAAATCAGGCTACTCTTATTTGTCTTGGATCTCATTCTCTCTTTTTTGTTAATTAGTTTCATTATTTGCACAAATGGAGCACAGATTTTCATTTCTCTGGTTGTACATGATGTAGAGACACACCATGTGTGCAATCATACCCATATATAAGGATAATAATATCCATCTCATTCTACCATCTCTCCTCCAGATCTCATTCTTTGAATTTGTGAAGCAAAGAACCCACCTACACCACGCTCCATGTTACATTATGAATCCTCCAGTATTACATTCCATGTGGGTCAAATCAGGAAGGATGGAATCTTCCCAAAATATCAAAATTAATGTCAGGTTACTTCACATTCCTGCAATCCTTAATCATTCCCTAGATGACCACACATTCATCTATTTTATATTACATTAATTTTATATGTTTTTAATTAATTAATCACTCTCTATATATTTATGTTTTTTAGTTCATTATAATTATATATTGCAATGGACTTCATTGTAACATATTCATATATGCATATAACATAACATTATTTGTGCTAGTTCATTTTCCAGTAATTATCCTTTTCCCCCATCTTCCTTCCCACAAGCTGCTGCTTCTACTCTGTGGATTTGATATTTGATACATAGAGTAGCATTTATATATATACATATATACATATGTATGTATATATAAAATCAAGTGTGAGGGAGAATGGAAGGGAGAGGGAGAGAGAAAGAACTGGGAAATAAAATTGACCAGATTATATTACATTTATGTAAGAATATATCACAATGAATGTCATGTTTAAATATAATTGTAAATCAATATATATTTATTTTTAGTTTTGTCATGGTGGTGACTGAACCCAAGTCCTTACACAACCTGCAAACTAATTGCTTTACTACTGAGCTAAACTCTCAGCCACAGTTTTAAAAATTATTCCCCCATCTTCTTATTTTTACTGATACAACTTCAACTTAATGAAAAATAATTTGTGACATATTCTCACTCTATTTAGTGAATGTTTCTCCCACTCCATTGGCCTAATAGGAACATACGATCCCTTATTGCCCTGTAAATGACGATTGAGCCTCCTTACAGCCTAGCCTGTTCAAGAAAATTCAGACTTGGGATTTAGATCTTTCTTTACTCCTTAATGTCTTTCCAGGATCATCAATCACTAAAACATATAGTATATCATTTAATGACTTTAGTTATTTTTCTATGTTTATTGAAAATTTAGAAACTAGGGTCAAAATAAAGAGTCTACCATTATCTTGTGTCAACTAATGTAATATTCAGTTTTGATTTAGGGAGTGACACCTAGTTCATCATTAATTCAGATGTGTCTTTGAAACCTTGTTTAAGTCTGCTAATCTGTATTCAGCTCTATCACTCCCTTACCCACCTAGCACCCACTCAGTTACCTAAACAAGGAATCCAATATCATTGTGCATCCTTCTTTTTATCACTTTCCATAACTATTAATCATCATAGCCCATACATTCTTTCAGCTTTATGGGTTTCCTTCTGTTCCCTATGAATACCCTAGGCTAAGCCACCATTATGTTTTATTTATGAATGACAACTGAAATGGCTTCATTATTTACTTTTAACCCATCCCCTCTCCAATTGATTTCTACACTGCATACATAATGATACTCTCAAGTGCAAATATATCCTGTCATTTTTCAGTTTAACAACCTTGATTTTCTTTCTACTGCCTGCAGCAAGGGTCAACAAACTTGTTCTGTAAATAGTAAGATAGTAAATATTTTAGGCTTTACAGACCATATGGTCTTTGTCACAACAGATCAATCTCGATGCCATAGCACAGTATAAATCATAGACCATAGACAATATTTAACCCAGTGTATGTGGCTGGGATTAGATTAAAATTTATTTACAAACACAAGTGGAAGCCTATATTTAACACATGGGTTGTGGTGCTCATTACTTTATTTCCAAGATGCATCCCATGGAATGTATACTATAAATATTCTGTGAATGAACAATTTATTATATCCATTACTAAACAATTACACAAATTTCTTTATCCCTTTACACTTTACCTATTCAACCACTTGTTTACTTGATTGTTGTCTGTTAAATCCTCTAGCATCTAGAGTACAGAGTATAAACCCTAAGAGGGCAAAGCCTTCAGCATTCAAACCTGTATGCAACACAGTAGTTGATATGAGTAATCATGTCCTGATACAATTCTCAGGATAAAGCCCACCTCTGTAGCTCTGAGGTTCTTTGTGATGTGGCCACCGGATTCCACTTAAGCTTAATCTTTCAAATTGTGTGTGTGGTTTTTTTTTTTTTTTTTTTGTGTGTGTGTGTGTGTTACAACCACACTGAAATACTTGCAGTTCACACTGAAGTTCTTTTAGAAACAGTTCACACTCTCTTCTGCTATTCTTACAAATATGCTCTTTTCCTGTTCTGGAACATTTCTCCCTCCATTGCAATACACATGCAGCTAAGACAATCAAATCCCTAATACTAGTCATAAAATATTATTTGTCTTGTTATCTATCTATCTACTTTATACGCAAAATATTTCTCAACTACCAAAATCTAGATCAGGTGCCACTATTTGTTTCTGTAGCAAAACACCCTATGCTTATTTTTCTGTCTTCTCCACTAATCTGAGCTTGTTTATGTTAGGAACACGTTTTGTTCATAGTTATATCCCAATAATTTAACACAGTTACTTGCAAAGAATAAATATTCAACATCTATTTAATGAATAAATAAAAACAAATATTTACTGAATATATAGTAGATTTACTGTAACAAATGACAAATCATCATACTGCAATTAAGAAATTCATAATTTGGCTTATGATTTGAGATTTAAAGTATGGAATCTACATTGCACCAATATTTTTTTTTAGTTGAGCATGGACACAATACCTTTATTGTTACTCATTTATTTTATGGGATGCTGAGGATCGAACCCAGTACCTCATGTGGGCAAGGCCAGCACTCTACCACTGAGCCACAATCTCAGCCCCAACATTGCACCAATATTAAATTTGGTTATTGATATGAAGCTAATGTCATCCTACAAACCTATAAACTTAGAAATGATATTATTCCTTTAGACTGTAGAAACATGGTCCTTATATTTGGTCACTTATTAGATAATTAGATCACGCGAATTTATAAAACTCTTAAGTTCAAGTGTTCATTTTCATGAGGAACTATAATGCTGATTTGTCTACTTTAAGAAGTATGTAGATGTTATTTTACACCTGAGATATACTCTTCCTGTTTAATATTTTACTAGTCATTTTTATTATCCTCTCACATTACATTAGAGAAAATTTTTATCTGTTAGAGTGATTTTTATGTGACATTCTAAGCTTAACCGGTCTCTTGCTCTTCAGAGATATGGAAGGAAAACAACCTTCTAAAACACACAATAAATTCTTATTGAAATTTATTTTTTATTATCTTTACCACAGCTTCTCCTATAACTTCTTGACATGCTTCTGTGAATAACAGATAGCTTAGGTATGATGAGTCTGGCTAAGTGAAAAGTTTATAGAAATTTGAAATAGATGAAAATTCTTATTTGTATCATTTTGAATTAAAACTTGCTTCAGTTTTATAAAAAATAAAATGTATTTTAAAAATATATAGTATGTGTCTCAAAGAATTGTTCAGGTATCAAAAGCATCTTTAATTTATCTATTTATTCCTCTTTTCCTAAAGTTAGTGAAAAATGGTAATAAATATGCAATTTTTGTTTTTAAAATTTTTTATTTGTAATAAAAATAGAACTAAAGAATACATATATACATGTATATATATTACATATACATGTATATATATAAAACACCTTTACTCTAATTCATTTAGTCTTTTATACAATGTACTTAATATTTGCTCTCTCTGTCTCTGTTACTCTAGTCTCTGTCTTTCACTCCTTAGGCAGAGTTGTGTATTTTGTGGCATTTTGTCCTAAACCTATCATTTGCCAATTTTTTCAGAATACAAATATTTTTCTATTAAAATGCAGTATAGTTATTCTTCTGTAAATTTAATATTGATTCCAAAATTTTATCTGATATAATATTCAAATTCCAATTGTTCAAAAGATGCCACAGTGCTCTTTACAAATTTTTCTTCTCCAATACAGAATTTAGAGAAGAGACAAGCAATTGGTTTGCATACTACTTTAGCTTCCTTTAATCTGGAACATTTTCAATGTCATTCTTTGTCTTTCATAAAATGGATATATTTCAAAGAGCACTGTTGCCCTTCTCCTTTAAAAAATAGAATTTTTTTTCCTTTAATTTCCATTTGTTTAATATTTCTTTATGATTATAATCAGGTTATAATAAGTATTATTGGCTGGATTATATCAGTTCTGTTTGTCCTTGGGAATTCACATTTAAATGAACAATATGTTTATCATGTCTGGTTGGTGACATTTATTCTGATGAGCTTATCAAGATTTTCTAATTTATTCTCCATACTTATACTTTCTATTTTACCTTTGCACTAGTTAGCATTCTGTGGAACACCACTTTAAAAACATCCATAACCCATTCCTCGTAATAATTTCCTGGTAATTATAGAATCCACTGATGATTTTTGTTTTGTCCACTTTTAATATGACAGCTACAAAATGCTGGTTTTTCAACTTTACATTATCTATCTCCTGCAGTGACATATTCATACTCTTATTTATTGATTTGCTCTTAAATAATCAGTTTTATCTTTTAATTGCTTATAACTCATTGATGTGTTAAGCTATTTTGCATCTCAAGGTGTTTCAGATTTTCTCAATAAAATGTCTCACATTATTGTTATTATTAATTCTTTATTTTCTAGCATATGACATCTACGTTCATCTTGTAAGATTCCTGATCCTACAAGAGACATTAATTTTCAGATCCTCTATTTTGTTTTGTGATTTCCTGTGTGTGTGTATATGTGCATGCACACATGCAGATGCAGAATAGTATTAGTAACCAATATTCAAACATTAAATGTGCTCATTATTATTGAAATATTATTTGTCTTCATCTTTTTAGCGGACATAGCTAAAAATTATCTGCATACACACACATATATAACACCTACTTATACAGTACACAAATGTGTACTGCTTAAGCCAGTGTATATTTACAAATACATATACACATTCATGTACAAAATATATATGAAAAAATTATGCAAATATGTATTTTATAAATTGTGAGTGTAAAATAGTTCCTCTAGTTCCAATTCATCACAACATGGTTCTTTTTGACTTTCCCCACTACATATGTGCCATGTGTTCTTCATTGGTAATTACTTTCACTTCTAATATATCAACACATAAAAAATTTTGTCCAGTCATAAATATGACATAAATATATTCAAATTTTTTATACCATAATTAAAATGATTTTTCTAAAAACAATTGAAAATTCATTTGCAATTTTCACTCTCACTAAAGACTTATAGTACACTGTATATTGTCAAATGTCATTTTCACAAGTTACTTGGATATTCTCTCTCTTATTATATGCATTTGAAATACTTCTGGATACAATGATTTAACTTTGCTATTATTATATTTCTACATGCTTTTCCTCTCCATTATTATTTATTTTATGTGATTTGATGTATATTAAAAATGTAAAACATTTACATTCTTATAAGAGACAGATTTTATCCCTCCTGTATACAAATATTTTTCTATCTATACATATATATGTGTGTATACATACACATACAAATACACTATCCAATATTTTTCCTTTTTGCACAAATAGTAAATGCACTCACACACAGATGTTTGGCATTCTTTTTCCCTCACACTATTTCCTAGAAATAATTACACATTAATTTCTGAATATTCAGTTTAGTTTTCATAGCTGCATACTCCACTTGTACATTCTGAATTGTATCTTCCAAAGTTTATTCATCCAGTGACCTATGATTTGTTTCCAATATTTTATGATTAAAAATAATGCTGTGCTGAACTATGCAGGTGGGTTTTTGTGTTGCTTGTATTGAGTCTACAAGACACATTCCTAAGATTGAGCTTGCTGAGCTGAAAGGTAAAAGTCATGCATTGTTCTCTCCAAAGGATCATATGACTCTTCACCTCCATCAAAGTTGTAATGCATGATTTCTTTCATCCTTGCCAGTTTCTAGGTTTCTGAAGTTGTGCCAGTCCCATGAGTGATAAATGAAATTTCAGTGTACTTTTAATTGCATTTCACTCAGTATGAGAGAAGCTGAAAATCCTTTCATATGTTTAATGATCACTTTTATAACTTTTGAGAATTGCTTTATCATGTTTTCCCCCATTTCTATATGATCTTGTGAACTTTTATCTCAATTTTTAAAAGTTCTTTCTATATTAAGAATAGTAATTTTTTAATTGTGCTACATAGGGCAAATATTTTATATTGGTTTGTCATTTATTTTTTTATTTTGCTTTGGATCTTTTCACCATGGTATATTTTTCTTCATTTTTAGATAGTCAAATCAGTCAGTATTTTCTGTTAATCACATTTGAATTTTATAGCTAAAACCCTTTTTTCTATACCCATGTTATAGTTAACTCACCCACATTTTCTTTCACTTTAAAATATATGTACATATATACACACACATATATATGTATATATATGTAAAATCGTGTGTTTGTGTGTGTGCATCATTGATCCATTTACAGTGTATTATTGTGTGGTATGGGAAAGTTTCGGTTTTTCAAAGATTATTCAGTAGCCCCAATGTCATTAATCTGCCAAAAACTTATCTTTGATTTGAGGTAAAACTGTTATCATACTTGTATTTTTTTCTGCAATTATATTATTTCTAAATATTCTTTTCAATTCCATTGATTTTTCTATTCTTGGAGTTGTTTTAGTTAATTAGAGTGGATTTGTAGTGTTTTGATATCTGGTAAGACTACTTTACCCATGTCGATCTTCTGGTTTATTGTTTTACCAGAAATTATTGTATCACACATTTTAAACTTTGTTAAAATTATGAAATATTACTTTTATTTGTATTGCCCATAATGTCTATATATTTCTTGGTCATTGTTAATTCTTAGAGTATTTATATGAAATCCTAATCTAAACTAATCCTGAAAGGGTTACAATTTTATTGTACTTTGTTATTCTCATTCATAAGATGTACCACCATGTCAATTACATGTTTCTTCTTGAGGCATTTAGTTAACATCTTGTATCACCACATTGGCACTTGGTGGAGGAATGTTAGATACAAAATACAGAACATGGAAGATACTATGCATGGTTGAAAACTTTGTCTATGAGTACATATGGAGAAATTGCATAACAATTCATAAGTAGCTTGGGACCTTTGAAATAAGTAGGAATCTTCCAACAATAAGTAAAAGAAAGAGTTAATGAACTCTTTTGTAATATTTATGGAAAAAAACTTTGTCTAACTTACATGCAATAAAATATTCATGAAGAAAGCATAGGAATGTGTCATAGTCCCTACTGAGTTGATGCTTATCTGTGAAGTTATGGTGAATAGCCTAAAGAGTGAAATGAGGTATGAAATAAGTTAGTTACCATCACCAAGGATTCCCAATGCACCATTATACTATCAGTATCCTTTCCAAATTCACCAGTTACCACCTCTGCACAAGTTAATAATGTATTGCTTTAAAGATGAATTCTGTATAAAAGATTGTTAAATTATCAATGACAAGAATACAACGGTTGATGGGGAAATAGGTTAAACAGGAGAAAAAAATTGGTTTGGAATAAACATAATTAAAGAATGTATCTGGTCAACATTACAGTTGCAGGTATTACCCTTTGCTTGTATAACACAGATGTCACTCTTTCATTTATATTTATCTCTGCTCTTATGGGAAAGGCATTCACTTAAAAAATACTGGGAAAGTATTCCTTTGAAATCGTTGCAAGTTGTTTTCCAGAATTATGTGAGTAGATGAAATATATTTCATTCACTTATACTTGCCAAATTCTATTCAGTAACTTTCATTATTGGAGGGGATTAAATCTTGATTTCTGCCATATGGAGAGGAAGGTCAACAGATTTTAACTCATGTTATGTCTTTTACTATTTATCATTCATATTTTCAACACAGCAAATCTTAGCATATGTCAGATTTAGACATTGAACCAACCCTGACATTGTTCCAATGCTAATGTCCTGTTCTCCATAAATTATTGTTTGATGAAAATTAATAATATTTAAAATTTATAAATTATCTCCATAGTGGTTTTGTTTTTAAGTTCTTTGAATTTTTGGAAGAGAAGTTGCTATACTTCCAGTTATTCATAGTGAATATGATAGACTATTCAATTTCTAAATAAACATACTGAAATACAAATAAATTAATAAAAAGTGACAGATGACAATTTTATGTTAAAGCTTGAAAAGTGCATCCACAGTTAAAATCTAATCAGAAACATTTACTAACAGATAAGAAATGGTTTGGGATCTTAAGCAACATACTGAAAATTCAAGATTTGGGGATTTTTAATCTTCCATTGAGAGAAGTTAGAAATAGAGCATAGTGAAGGATAAAGCAATTTTCTTGTAGATTTGGTGTGTTCACATTACAGTGGTTAGAAATAAGGCAAATTAATGCCTTGAGAGTATTGGATGACTTTATCTATAGACCCAATGTCTTAAAAGATTTCAGTAATGCTTTTTTTTTTTTTTTTGATTTCTTAGCACAGACAAATGTGTTATATCAATGCAGGAAAATAATAAATGTTTAGCATAAATTTTTGCATAGCATAAATTCATAAATTAACTAATAAATAATTTAGAATAGTTATATACATCAGAACCTGAAAGGGGAAAAATACATTAAAAGAAGCATTAAGGTAGACATTTGACCTAAAATAGCTACAAATTCTGGGGGTTTCAAAAGAGTTTTAAAAAAGCCGGGCGCGGTGGTGCACGCCTGTAATCCCAGCACATAGGGAGGCTGAGACAGGAGAATCGCGAGTTCAAAGCCAGCCTCAGCAATGGTGAGACGCTAAGCAACTCAGTGAGATCCTGTCTATACATGAAACACTAAATAGGGCTGAGGATGTGGCTTGGTGGTCGAGTGCCTCTGAGTTCAATCCCCAGTACCAAAAAAAAGCGTTTTTAAAGAGAATGTTTGTGTGTGTGTATGTGGTGTGGCATGCTCATATGTGCGTGCACATGTGCACGAATAAGTGCTATTTTAAAACCTTAACTAATATAACTTTGGTTAGAGCTCTTTGTTTAAAGAGTGCTTGGAAGATCAATTGGTTTAAAAAGAAAAGATACAATAGGACTAGAATTGGTGCTGAATAAATTACTGATTGCTGTATTCACATAGGTTTTTGTCTTAAATTGATTCTTTTGTCAGTCACTTGCCTTATTTACCTCAAAGTTAAACCAAACAAATGACAAATGTCTGCTTAATTTGTTGGTAAAAATAATCCACAAAGCAGTAGAATAGATTTTATATTGTTGCAGAGAAGGAATAATTCAGTAATTGGCAGACTAAAAGATTTAGGAATTTCCTTTAGTAGTAGTACTGTTTGCATATCTATAGGTCAGTTTTATATGACTAAAAGGATTGGGCATGGTGGCGCATGCCTGTAATCCCAGTGACTATGGAGGTTGAGGCATGAGGATCACAAGTTCAAAGCAACTTTCAGCAATTTAGTGATGCCTTAAGCAAATTACTGAGACCCAGTCTCAAACGAAAAAATTAAAAGGGCTGGGGAAGTAGTGCAGTAGTTAAGAACATCCCTGGGTTCAATCTCTGTGCCAAAAAGAAAAAAGAAAAAAACAAAAGAATTAGAATATGGGCAATGAAATGGGCCATCTTGGATTTCCATGAGTGGCGGTAAACAATCAAAACACGTTGATAATGGATATAGTAACAAAAACAGTGTATGTGCCAAAACAACTGCGATCAGGTAGACTAGAAAAATGATTAAATGGATCTGATAATCTATTATTGCAGTTGTTTCAGCCATATATTTCTTACATTTGATCTAGGTAGTAGATTTTGCATTGGGAGACTCAGGTTCATTAACTCTTAAACACTTCAGTGTATAAAAATTTCAATTCTTTATTTCTTGTGATTATCAATTCTAGTGACAAGGATGAAATATAAATGAGGCTGGAAAAGTTTCCTACTAATTAGAGTCTTCAGAATTTAATTCGATATTATTCTCTATTTTTACATGCCTATATATAAAATCATTTTACTTATTAGATTTTTATGAGTTATTATATCATGTATTTATTCTTATGTTTATTTGTTAACATTCTTTAATTTGATTTTCCATCTAAGACTTCCTGTCACCATACAACAAAATATCATGCATAAACAGTTATAAATATGGAATTAAAATGAGGAAAACAAGAAACGGAAGTATTGGAAAAAGAGTAAAGGATAAGTTTGGCTCAAGGTAAATACCTTGATAAAGGTATAAAATAAATACCTTGATAAAGGTAAATAAACTTGGTAAAGGTGATGTAATCAAAATTCCTGACAGATCCCATAGTGTTGTAATAGCATGTTGTTCTTATTAAAAATGTGTTAAAATATTTTATATTGCCAACAATTCGACATAAGGACACTTCTGGAATTTCTTTTATCTTATCTTCTAAAAGTATTAGAAAACACTTAAATACATAGGGAACTGCAGAAACATCTTTGATTTTGTAACTCTGTAGAAGGTATGTTTGGGTAAAAAGTTTTGAAAAAATGTAATTTTTTACTAAATAACTTTAGTAAGTATAAGTAAATTTATGAAGTGTGGTCTGCCAATAAGAACAAAATCTAAATCAATGCATATTTCAGTGTTATGAATGATTACATTTACTATTCAAAAAATGTTTAATTTGAAAATCAATTGTTTCCTAGATTGCTGTATAGTAACAATAAATTCAAATTTTGAAGTAATTATGACCTTTTTATGCAAACTGGATTCCTTATAATGTAATTCATTCTAAATATAATTGTGAGATTTTTTTGAATAATCAACATTGAATGCATATCATACAATCAAAAATTTCAAGGTTATTCTCCATCTTGACTGGCAGAGTTCTGTGAAATTTTATAATATTTTAATCCGATTTGATCATGAAAAAGCATATTTCTAAGGTTTTCCATTAATTAAATAAGACTTGGGTGGCTTTTTCTCAGGGAAAAGTTTCTAATGCTTTATGAATTTCCCAAAACTGTAAATATGCAGGCTTTTGGAAGTCTGGTTATAGTCTCAGGTAAAGACTCATTTAATCTGTTTCTAATCATCAAGACAAGAAAAACACAAGAGCATTTCTTATCCTCTCAAGGATACTGGTTCAGAAATATTTTCATTCAGTAAGAAGCAAAAAAGAAAGAATAATAAAAATAGTAAAGTAATGGAGAAATTAGGAATTAAAATTATAGAGAAATAATAGAGAAATTTAGAATGATACAAATAAAAAGATTAGTAAATAAAGGATAATTATTAGAGAAATTAGGAAATTTTTCTAAGATTATTTTATTAATCTTATAATTAATAACTAATAACTAATCTTATTTAGTTTGTGAAGGAGAAAGTAACCATAGTACATACAGTTGTTGTAGCCTTTTGGAAAGCATGACAAATTCAGGGAGATTAGAAAACTTACATCCAAAACTGAGGGGAAAGAAAGATATGGAAATCAGAGGTTTTTTAAAAGAAATTTTCAGCAAATGTAATTTATCAATGAATGACACTTAAATTAGATGTCCAAACAAGACTTTTGATAGCATAAGAAACCATAAATTTTTTGTTTTCATTAATTTTAGCATAAATTCTTCAGCACACATTCATGGCTTGACTACACAACTACATATTACCTATTTTTCTAGCGTATTCCTTCCTGCATATATCCCCCACCAACCTCAGCCTATACATCCTTTTCTATCATTGTTTTTATTCTGTCCTCAGCTGGAAATATTCTTCGTTTTGGTCATGCTTATACTTTTCTTTTTCTACAAAGGTAGCCAAATTATTCCACATTAATACATCATCATATTTTCTTCCCCAAATTTCAAAAGAACAATTAATCTCTAATTTGAAATCTCCTGATATTTTGCACTTATGATATAGTATCTACCTAATGCTTTTGGTTTATATGTAGTTATACACTGATATTTCTTTTCCTCTTGAATTCAAATCTAGAGTATATTAAATGATATATTTAAAATCCAGCAGTTTTATCTTATATTTTTTATCACAATGTCTAGCACTGCACAGTGATTGTGAGGACAAGAAAAATAGCCATGTTAGCCAATATTTGCACTTAACACACTTCCAAGCACTTCTAAGGGCCTTAGATATAAACATCCCATTTTAAACTCACTTCATACAAGCTAGTATTATTATTAGTGCTATTTCAAAAAGATATTACAAGTCATATTAGCCATCTGCCTTAAGGTATAGAGCCTATCAAAGTTTGAGATTTTATTTATCTGTTATAAAAGGTTAAACTTGAATGAGTTATATTAGAAGAAACCATTTTCGTAATTGATCAGAGTATGCCCTGTAGGTAGGTCCAATGAACATTTTAGCCACTAAGTAGTCCTGTGATAGGACTCAATTTATCTGAACTCTGATTCACAATTCCCTCAACTGTTATATGTAAAAAAGTGATACTTTATTCATGAACCTACAAATATTTAATTAATCAGTTTGTTTGTTTGTTTGTTCATTGATACTGGGAATTGACCCCAATGGTGCTTAACATCTGTGCCACATTCTCAGCCTTATCTATTTTTTTTTTTTTTGAGACAGGGTCTTACTAAGTGGCTTAGGGCCTTGCTAAATTGTTGCTGGCTTTGAACTCACACATAGCTTCCTGAGCTGCTGGAATTATAGGCATGTGCTACCGCACCTGGGCAAATATTTTAGATAAAGGGATATATTACAAAAATTGCACCTCTTCTTATTGTTGATAATGTGGTAGTTTTCAAATGTTCTTCTTTCTAGAGGATAAGGGGAAAAGAGAAAACATTTAATTTTATGTTTTTCAAATAGAACCACTGTTTTAAAAATATTTTATATAAATATTTTTAAACTGGCATATTTCCAACATAAAAACAAGTATAGAAATTACTGTAAAACGTGTACATTAATATTTCACCAAGTTTGCTCAGTTTGCCAAGTTTAATTCTGGGTAACTATAATAAAAGTTATAATACACCTTAAAGATACAATCGATGCCTCACCCAAGACTATCCCCATTTCTTCCCAGAGTTAACCATACATGTAAATTACATTCTCTCTTTTATTGATGTTTTTATACTTTAACTACACATATAAACTTATACACTGTATTTAAGTATATCCATTAAAATATTCATCACTTTTATGATTGAAAACATATTTGTTTAAGAATAGAAGTAAAATATGTATATGATATTTTTCACTGACTTCAAAATGCATGTAATAACATAGCATCTTCCATCAGTGTAGGAAGGCCCTTTACTTCTAATATAGTCCATCACATTTGGTAATGTGAAGTTTTAATTTTATCAATATATTGGGGGTAAAATGTTACGTTGTGGGAAACATTTGAATTTATGATTTATTTTAAGTTGAGGAACTCAAATTCATAGTTTTCTTTGTGATTTTTGCCTGTTAAAGACTTAGGAAAGCTAATTATTGGCACTTCCCAGAATTTCTATGACATTTCTCTAATTCTGTTTACTTCCCAATCTTTAGATTATTTTAGCATGAATTTTCAATTTCCTCAAACATCAACCACCAAATTCAAGCATGAATTTTAACTTGGCTTCTTATTTCACAAAACTCAATTCACCTATTAGAGGAACATTTATAAAGAAGTGAAACAGCCTTCCTTACCTACTTGCACCCACGTCTCTGTTCTGTCTCGTTTTCATCAGTGATATATCTATATCCTCAGGGAACACTGATGCTTGCACTGTGCACTATATCCCATTCCCCCTCCTTCTATAAGAAATACTCCTGAAGTGGCTCTTTTCATATTCTGTTTTATGTCTAATCAGAGTTCCTATATACTATATTGTTGCTTTCAGTATAATAACTTTATAAATCACATTCTCCCTGGGTTATGGATCCTCTTTCAGTTACCATTTCATTTCTAAGCTCCCCATTATTAACCAAGATGCCTTGAAATAATTATCTCTATTTGGTTCTATACTTCTGCATATAATGTTTTTTCAATGAACTTGAAAAATCTACCCCTAAAAAATAATGCTTACCACTTTCACTTAACTTCTTAATATTGCCATATTGATGGACAAAACTACCTTCATCATATTTGATCTCTAAGGAGTTATGTATAATAATGATATTTAGCCATTTGAAACCTAAGCATTATTCCTTAGGTTATTCTCATGTTTTAGAAACTGTTTCTCATGTATTCTCATTATTTTCTTTTTAAATATTGAATTAATATATCTTTGTTCTTTAACTGTACTCCTAACTTGTGATTTGAAGTATATTAACATAGTGATTATTCCAAATTTTATTCTTGATTTTTGAGCCTAGACTAAGACACCAAGCTGTCTTCATAACATTTCCATTTGAATATTTAACAAGCATTTCAAATATAATCATTGCAAGAAAAAAATTGGATTATTCTCAAACTTTATTTTCCTTCAAATTATATCATGTGAATAAATTCACCACTTGTTGAAATGCATAGGCTATAAATCAGAATTTAACTTTACATTTTCTGTTATAATCTATATAGAATCCATTTATATTAACAAGTTTAAGTGAGTCTTCTTTAAATTTTTAAGTTAAATATAATAACCATGTGTTTGTTATTTTCACATCCTAGTCAAGCAACTGGATTCTCTCTTCTTCACAGCAATGATGATCTTTAAGCTAGGCTCCCTGATGTCATACTTGGCTCTAGAAGCTGAATCTCCAACCAGAGTGATATTTTCAAAAATAAAAACAGATCATGTGATTCACTAGCACCAAAACTCCCAAAATTTCCACACGACAGCTTAGATAAAATCAGGTTCATTATCATGATCTTTAAGCTTCTATAAAGTATCCCATCCTCATTCTCAAATTACCATAGTTTCAAATACTTTATTTGTGTGTGTATCATGTATGTTTTCTTATTTAATTTGGCCTATGTATTCTTGTCTCTTTACCTTTACACATAAATTTTTGGATCCTGTTGCTCAGACACATGAAACTCCTCTTGAGACTTTGGTTGAAATTTAATTGAATTTTAAACAACCATTAATATTTTCAAAGTAGATATGCTTCAGAATTTCAATATTTTATGAATTTAAAAAAATCTACAAATTCAAGACAAAAATAAAAGAAATTAATGCAAAACAAAAACTAATCAATTTTAAAGCATGTAAAACTAAAAGAAGACTGTAAGAGAGACAGTGAAAATACATTTAAAAATAAAATTTATCTAAAGCAGATTTTTTAAAAACCCTAATTTATAAACACTAGAGACAAAGTTAATAACATGTTTCTTAAACAAAGCAAATATTAGCTTCATGATGTTAAAATAAAACACAACTAGTAAAATAATTTGTCTAATCATATAGATAATATTGGAAATTAAATAATGGAAAATGACAATATGAATATAATAATGAAGAACATTTAAGTTTAGCATTTGAAATAAAGATTTATGGAAAAAGGATATTTAAAAAGCCATTTATTTAAAGTTTAAAATCAAGTCCATTTTAAAGAAAAATGTATATATATGTGTGTATATCACACAATAAGAAATCCTAAAATCTTCTAATTGCCACAGAATGGGTACCGAATCACTGTGGAAAATAGAATAATGCCAAAACATTAGTGATGCTAATTTTATATGCATTTTAATGGTATTTGAATAAAGATATTCTCTTGACATAATTTTTTAATTAATTAATTTATTTAAATGCATTTCAGGTCTTAGTATATATATAGAGCTCAATTTTCCATCTCTCTGGTTGAAAACAAGATAGAGTCACACAATTTGTGTCTTCATACATGTACCTAGGGTGGTGATGTCCATCTCATTCAACCATTTTTTGCTACTCCCATTTCCCCACCCTCTCCTACCTTCCTCCTGTCCTATCCAAAGTTCCTCCATTTCTCCTATGCTCCCCACCCCACCCCCCCTTATTTATTAGTATCTACTAATCAGAGAGAATATTCAGCCTTTCATTTTTTGGGATTGGCTTACTTCACTTAGCATGATGTTCTCCAATTCCATCCATGTACCTGCAAATGCCATAATTTTATTCTCTTTTATTGCTCAGTAATAATCCATTGTGTATATATACCACAGTTTCTTTATCCATTTATCTATTAAAGGGCATCTATGTTGCTTCCACAGCTCAGCAATTGTGAATTGTGCTGCTATAAACATTGAAGTGGCTGCATTAATGTAGTATGGTGTTTTTAAGTCTTTAGAGTATAGGCAGAGGAGTGAGATAGCTGGGTCAAACGGTGGTTCCATTCCAAGATTTTTAAGGAATCTCCATACTGCTTTCCAGATAGGTTGCACCAGTTTGCAGTCCCATCAGCAATATTTGAGTGAGTGTGCCTTTTTCACCACATCCTTGCCAGCACTTATTGTTGCTTGTATTTTTGATAGCTGCCATTCTGACTGGGGTGAGATGAAATCTGAGAGTAGTTTTGATTTGCATTTCTTCATATATGTGTTTATTGATTGTATATCTTCTTCTGAGAAATTTCTATTCAGCTCCTTAGCCCATTTATTTATTGGATTGTTTTTTTTTTGGTGATAAGTTTTTTGAGTTCTTTATAGATCAGTGCTCTCTCAGTGCTCTCTCTGATGTGTGTGTGGCAAAAATTTGCTCTGAGAATGTAGGCTCTCCATTCACCTCACTGATTGTTCCTTTTGCTGAGAAGAAACTTTTTAGTTTAAATCCATCCAATTTATTGATTCTTGCTTTTATTTCTTGTGCTTTAGGAGTCTTGTTAAGGAAGTCCACCCTAATCCAACATGATGAAGATTTGGGCCTACTTTCTCCTTAATTAGATGCAGAGTCTCTGGTCTAATCCCTAATTCATTGATCCACTTTGAGTTTAGTTTTGTGTATGAGAGATAGGAGTTTAGAATCATTTTGCTGCATATGGATTTCCAGTTTTCCAAGCACCATTTGTTCAAGAGACTATCTTTTCTCCAATGTATGTTTTTGGCACCTTTGTCTAGTATGAGATAACTGTATTTATGTGGGATAGTCTCTGTGTCTTCTATTCTGTACCATTGATCTACATGTCTATTTTGGTGCCAGTACCATGCCATTTTTGTTACTATAACTTTGTAGTATAGTTTAAGATCTGGTATTGTGATACCTCTTGCTTCACTCTTCTTACTGAGGATTGTTTTGGCTATTCTGGGTCTCCTATTTTTCCAAATAAATTTCATGATTGCCTTTCCTATTTCTTTGAGAAAGGAGTTTGGGATTTTAATTGGGATTGCATTGAATCTGTATAGTGCTTAGGGTAATATGACCATTTTAATATTATTGATTCTGCCTATTCAACAGCATGGTAGGAAAAATTCAGATCAATATCCCTGATGAATGTAGATGCAAAAATCCTCAATAAAATTTTGGTAAATTGCATACAAAGCATATTAAAAAATAGTGCACCATGATCAAGTGGGGTTCATTCCAGGGATGCCAGGTTGGTTCAACATACAGAAATCAATAAATGTAATCCATCACATCAATAGATTAAAGATAAGAATCACATGATTTTATCAATTGATGCAGAGAAAGCATTTGACAAAATGAAGTTCCTTTCATGTTTAAAACATTAGAAAAATTAGGGATAGTAGGAACACACCTCAACATTGTTAAAGCAATCTATGCTAAACCTAAGGCCAACTTCATCCTAAATGGAGAAAAATTAGAAGCATTCCCTCTAAAAATTGGAACAAGACAAGGATACCTTCTTTCACTACTCTTATTCAACATAGTCTTTTAAATTCTAACCAGAGCAATTAGACAGATGAAAGAAATTAAAGGGATATGAATAGGAAAAGAAGAACTCAAATTATCATTATCTGCAGATGACATGATATTATACTTGGAGGATCCAAAAAATTCCACAAGAAAACTTCTAGAATTAATAAATGAATTCAGCAATGTTGCAGGATATAAAATCAACACCCATAAATCATATGCATTTCTATACATCAGCAATGAGTCCTCTGAAAGAGAAAGCAGGAAAACTACTCCATTCACAATAGCCTCATAAAAAATAAAATACTTGGGATTCAATCGAACAAGAGTGGTGAAAGACCTCTACAATGAAAACAACAAGACATAATTTTATGTAAGTTCACTCCTAATATCTTAGAGTGGAAAGACTTCTGGCTAGGAGGTCTCTCTCTGCAGTCCTCTACATTGACAAACATCTTTCTGTGTCTGAGTTCCACAGGCCTGTCAGCAACACCTACCACTCTTCTGGAGATGAGGCAATGGCAGCCTAGAGGAAGCTGGTGCTGCTGCCAAAAGTTAATTGATATTCCTATAACTAGATATATTTAAAGTTGTGAATAAACTTGTTTGGGAAAACTTGTCCTGTGAAATGAGAAACAATATTTACATTACTAGTATATTAAATTCAAATTGCAGTGAGAATGAGAGAGATGCAGAGATAGTAAGACTTGAAAGAAACAAGGATTGAGCTGAAATTTCAAGAATAGAGCACCACCCAGGGAGGTCCACAGTCAGGCAGAGGAGGATATTATGTAAGCAGAAGCCATGTTCTTCGTGGGCCTTTGCTAGGCAACAGTTATTGTTGTTATTTATTTGTGTTCATGTTCTCTTGCTATATGTATAGTTACACTGTTTGATTGCTTAAACAACTCCAAATAAGGTCTTAAACTATCATGTCAGGTAAAAGTTCTCACAAAGAAACTGAGCAAAATTTTCTTTGAAGAAAGTAAGAAACAAAGTGAAAAACATAAAGAACTTGGTTTTGAGGTGATCTGGATTGATGAAATATTAATAAATGCAATCAAAATTGATTCTGGCCAAAGCACAAAGAGAGGTAATATTTATAGGCACTTTTTGTTTGGTTACCAGGGATTGAACTCAGGGGTACTCAACCAATGAGCCACATCCCCAGCCCTATTTTGTATTTTATTTCAAGACAGGGTCTCACTGATTTGCTAAGTGTCTCCCTGTTGCTGAGGCTGGCTTTGAACTCTGGATTGTCCTGACCCAGCCTCCCAAGCTGATGTTATAGGCTCTTATCTAGGAATATAAATGAGTTTGTTTAGTGTTTCCTATACAACCTTCTTCCTTCTTTCCTTCCTTCCTTCCTTCTTTCATTCTTTCTTTCTTATTTCAGTTGTAAAAATATAAAGGAAACTGCTCAACTAGAAAAGGCAAAAGCTGGTGTGACTATTATTTTCAAAGTAAAGATAATTCATAAGACAATTTTTATAAAAAAGCAAAATATATTGATTATGTGAAAGATGGGCAATGGACTTTATTGAGATACAGAAAATATGTATGTTATTCCACATCTATATCTTGTTTTAGCTTTGATAGTTACAAATCCCTTTTTGTAAAAAGTTTATCTTTTAGCTGTGATTTGTTTTTCTAGTTATTGTTAGTTTTCTCTTCATAATTATTGGCATCTAAAACTTTTTCCAATTTTTTTTACACTAGTCACAATTTACCTGTTTCTCTTTGATTTTTGTTTGCTGCAATAACACTTGTCTATTAATGCTACTTCTACCTCATACTGTGCTTGTCTTACATACCCCTGCACCTGCACCTATTATAGCTATTTTTTCTGCTGTACTTTGAATCCTACCATTTTTATTATAAATTTGGTAGAGAAAAAAGGTAAGTAATATATTGTCATTGCAAAAGCTCCTAATAGAAGTAATAATAAAATTATGATTATAGTAGAAATAAGTGGCAGTAGAACTAATAGTAAAAAATGTAAAATATAATGACAGTCATAAGAATAACATTACAATTCTCTCTTTGATCAGACAGAGTAATAAATATTATAAATTTTTCTTTCCCAATTCTCCCAAGTATCCACATTGAAACATCTAAATTTTGTTTTAGGTCAATACACAAAGGTAACTCCTAATTAATTTGTTTAAGAAATCACACTATTGGGTTAATGAAGCTCTGAGCACTATTAGTAAGGGAATTTCTGTTTTAATTAATTCTTTTGTTGAAAATATCATGCATCATAAGTTTCCCAGAGCAAGGCTTCCAATGCAAAAGACTGTGTACCCCCAGAAAATGTATGATGAAATTATGTAAGAATCATTGTCAATCTATTTTTAATAAATTTGTCTTTAAAGAAAATATGAAATTAGCAAGAAAATCATAAAACATTGTTTTGATGATGATTGTCTTGAAGATGTTTTGATGATTGTTATAATTTAAAGTATGACAATGAAAATGGTCAAAGTACATTTCTAGTAAAGGTACAAAATGAAAATATTTGTTCTTCCAAGCAACTGAATAAAGCATTTATGCCATTTGCTTTCTAATTTTAAAGAAAAATCTGTTCTCGTATCTATTTTTTATTTATGATATTTTATGTTATGTATAGCTAATATAATTCATTTGTGTATGCTAAGGCATATTTTACCATACAAGATATATGCATGCACACACTAACTACATATAACTATATTTGAAACATAAATATGTTCTACACACTTTTTAACACAGATGTATTTGCTCTAAGTTCCTTTCACCTCTGCATTTCTTACCAAATTAACTTACGTGCTGTATTGCCTAGGCATTAGGTAAAGCACTTCTTAGAGCAATGAGATTTTTATTCCTGCTGATGCTCTTTTCACCAACCTTCATGCTTAGTTGTCTGGAATCTTTACTTTTCACCTATGCTCTCTCCACGAAGATCCTTGATGCTTCACAGTAATTGAGCTCAATCACACAGAGCATCCTTATCCTCCTGACATTGCACCACATAAAGCTTCTAGGCTGGTTCTCAATTGTTCACGAGCTTAGAAGAAACACAGAGAAATACGTTTCTTTAAATATAATAATCATCAACATAAAATACTTTCTGGGATTTTTAAGGCTAAAGATAAGTTTTTAATATTCCAGATGGGTTTTCCTGAGTATATTTACCTTCGCAAGTTTATTCAATTACATTTTATTTTATTTAGCTTTTAAATAGCAAAATGAGAACCACAATTGGAAATTCAAGGTAGATTTGACACTTTGATTAGAAAGTCCTAGTCAATAACAAAAAAGAATAGTTTAAAATACAGCAGCAATTTAAATAGGTAAAATGCAGTCAGTAAAATAAAAATCACTAAAGCAATGTTACTCCATACAGAATAAAAGATAATTTGAATAAACCATATTAACTTGCTATGCCTAAGTACCTGCATCTTGTGTACCTGAGCATACCAAGTTAAACAATATTTTACCTATAATATATCAAATTATATGCTTGATTAGTACTCAAATTATTATGATAAAAATGTTAAAATGCTAAAATCTGGGGGATAGTTAGAATAATAGCCAATAATTTACTTCCGGGAAGATTCAAATACATGAATTACTTTAAAATTGCTCAAATTTCAAGCTATATAATGTACTGCTAAATGAATTCGAAGCAACAGCCTACAATATTCTTAAATAAATAATGTGAATTGAAGATGTGATATATTTGCATATAAGCATCAAATGACCTCAATCTCCTCTCCTAATATTTGTGAAATTTTTACAAGACTTTATTTCACAGTGAACAAAGATGTTGTCCAAATGTATGAAGATATTTTCTATATCGATTTAGAATAAGAGTTTCATAGTATTTGTTTATTTTGGTATCTTTTTGCCCCTATGATAAATATGTTGTCTATTGTTCCATTATGACAACAATCAGTGATGTCATTTGAGCACTGTTTATGACCTACAATGACAAATAGTAGAACATGTATGTTTTTCCTCAGGAGACACCCAATAAGATCACCATGCTCTTGAGATTATCCTGCTGTAATCACTACTAATCATGTTACATTGATTTAATGGAGTCTTTTGGTAAAGTTTACACCTAGGTTGTGTTTGCTGGCATTGTTACGTGGTTGTTTACAACAGGGAAGATATAATTCTAGAAATGCTAAATAATTTTCATCTAAAGAACTTTTAAAAATGGGATTTTAACACCATAATTGCCTGTGTTAAAAGATAAATTAAAACTTGAGGTTTCATGGAAATAAAGAACTTAACAGAATTTTAGATGAAACATTAGCATTTAATATTGCTACATTGTTCCTTTCAGTCCTATTTGCATGTCACGAGTGATTTTTTTTAAATACTAGATATCCTGATATATGTTTATAAATATCAATTTGGATGGAAAATGAAAATTTTTTTCTCACAGTTGATACTCAAAATTAAATGACAAGAGAAAAGATTAGAAGTTAACAACTAGAAACAAATTTGAGCAAGAGTCAACTAGGAACAAGTTTGAGCAAGAGTCAAACTTAAAGGTATTAAATGAGTTTGAGGAACATGGTTTCAACTCATTCTTGGTACCAGAAGTGGTATTGATGTTAGAAAAAGGGGGAAAATTAAAGATGCATATTCTCCTCTGGGACTAGAGACAAGACATATAAGTTAGCAAAAACAGTTGGTTCTTTACATTTTTAGGAGAAAATGAAGATATTTTTCTTGCTCTCTAGCCATGGTAATTTGAAAACTCCAATTTTATCTATAGCATGAATAGATAAACTATTGCATGTAAAATTTTATTGAGAAACTGTTCAGAGAAAAATGCATTTTGAAGAAGTAAAGGAAAATGATTGACAAAAGCAAGAAGCTAAGTAGGTGGTTCCAGAGGAGGACTCAGACAATTATACTGGGCACTTAGGATCTAGGATGATTTTTCCAAGTTGTCTCAAATTGATGAAAGGCATCTGACCTTCGAATTCCTGCATCATTGGACACTGGTTGACTGCTGGGTGTAAAGGTAACTTTGGAAAAATAGATTCTTCCGATAAAGCAATTCCAACTGACAATCAAAGCTATATTTCATCAATTGCCAAATTTCCTGGCAGCTGAGGCATGTGTTTGCCCTGAAGAGGGGACTGGATAGAACACTGCACTATATGCAGCAGAAAATATGCATAATAAGAGGTGATAAATCCTTCTGAGAAAAAATGAAGCAGGGTAGAAATCTGTTGTGACTAGAAGTGTCAGGCTGTGGTGTCCAAATTGTTTTATGACAAATGCAGTTCAAATGCTAGACAGAGGTACATTGGGTTTTTTGTTTGTTTGTTTTGTTTTGTTTATTTCAAGGTAATGTGACCAAACACTGGATAGTTCCTGATATTCAGTGCAACTTCTACTTCATACTTTTTCATCAAAAAGCTCAAAATTAATTAGATAGAAATATGGTTTAATGTAATAACCACGGCACAGCTTCTTAAATTAGACATGGCATTTTCTTTTTGTGTTGCTTTGTAAAAGTATTAGAGAACTTTATTTATTGGTGTCTAACCCAACTCCTGCATTTGTTTTCCAAGAAATTTTCAAAATTAATTTTTTCTGAAATTAAAGTGCAGCATATGTTAAAAATGTGTTTTTTGTAGTTAGGTTTGTTTTGAATTCCATATCATCAATGTGATGTTAGATAGAAGCTTAATATTTAAATTGTTTTCTTTGTAAATGATGACAATGTTCATTGCACAGGGCAGTATGAATGATAAAATAAGAACAGTTATGCTAAATACTTAGCAGAGTCCATCACACAAACTAAACAATCATTAAACTATATATTTATAGTAGTGGTGGTGATAAAGCAAGAGGAGCTGTAGTGATAAAAACAAGATTGTCTTGATTCATTTGTAAGCAATCTCTTTCAGCACACCCCACGGTTCCTCTTAGCTTTTATGTAGATAAATCTCCCCTAAAAGAACTGAATTCAACTGATGAACTATGCAAAGTTTTAAAATTATACCTGATGTTAAAGTACAGAGTGCTACCATTTGGCAGATATTTAACACCCGTTTCTGTGAGCTTAGTAAATTTTTATTTATATATGCAAGTTTTTAATTCAGTTTATTTATCACATTGACTTGAGATCTGAGCTTGGTTAATACCACCAAATGGTAGCACGGGATATATAAAGTACAAAAACAAATAAACATGGAAGAGCTCAGGTAGCAAAATTAAATGTGAGCAAGACAGGTGATGCATGCGTATTACCATGGCAACTCCCTAAGACGACTTTATTCCAGTGCTTAGCACCACAACCAAAGAAAATTTCCTTTTTAAACCAACCATTCTGTGATAGAGGCACCCACAGAGCCTATCATATGAATTTAAGAAATAAAAAAAAGATTGATTTTGCCTTCTCTGGTGAAATTCCTACTTCATTTCCTAAAAAAGAAATGAAGTGGTTCCTATGAATGATACATTTTGAACAAGTCAGTGCAATATAAATGGAATAATCTTTGGAAAATGAAGAGACCCTGGGCAGTAGTAATCTGTTGGAGCAAAAATGAAGAGGTAAGTAGGCCTTTTCTCTGTAGTCCATTAGGGGCCAGAGGAACTAATGATTGAATCTAAAAGAAAACTGTGTATTTAAGACCACGTAAAGACTTTGAAAGCCAAGTGAAATGTAGCTTATGAAGTTAAAAAAAACTGCAGTCAGTCAATTTAGGAGAATTATAATTTTAAACTTATTTTCTTTCCCTCTACTAGGCTACTAGGTCCTAAAGAAGTGATTCCTCAATTTGTAGTGACTGTGCTTTCCTCTGAACTAGTCAATAAATAGAACAATTACTTTTAGTATTTTTTGATGATTACTATAAAATTAGCCTAAAAGTTCCTCTTGACCACAGGTCTTGTATTAGTTATTTTTATATATTAGTGAAAATTTAATAGATATTACAAACATATTTGCATTAATGTTTGAATTTAGATTTTTGGGACACTTAAAATATGTGCAGTGTTGAACACATAGCTAAATAAAATGTCAAACAAGGGTTCTATATTTTGAACTGTTCTTTTTTTAAATCCATTTACTATTTGCACTTTGACTCACTCCTATTTTAATCATATCTTGTGCACCATATAGCTGTATTGTGTTCCCAAGGGAAACTGTGGGCACAAGAGTTTTTTATAGCTGACAGTTTTCTAGACATATGATCAAAACAGAATCATATCCTTTATCTAACCTAATCAAAGGAACTGTTGATAAGGCACAGGTCCCTCCTTAGATGATATTCCTGTGTTTGTTTTAGGAAGTCATTTACTAAATATATGAACTAAGCAGTAAAACCTGACTTGGAAGCTAAATTGATTCATATCAAGGGTAAGACTAAAGGTTGTGAAATACTGGATTTTGTTACTGAGTCCCTGATGACAGAAAGAAAAAAAATCAACCTCATAAGAGTTTTCTGATCCTGTGAAAATAAACTGCTTCATAGATTGAAGAGATCAGTACAGGTAAGTTACCATTAAGAGGCAAGATGATCGCGTCAATATGTTGAGTCCTGTCATAGGTACAGCATCTGTGCCTGCCACTAGTAGGGAAGAAATATGGAGGTAACAGTGCAGAACTTTATCTTAGTAACAAAGGATATGATTTTTCCACTATATATATAGACAGCCCATTTCTGCCACTATGGTCACTTTCTTCACATTATCATTCCAGCACAATGTCAACAGATCTGATATTTTGTTAATGTGGTTAGTTCCTATTGTATAATGGATGCTTTCTTGTCTTTAACTCTTGACTACTTTCATATATTCATTCACATTGTTTACTTTTGACTTTCTTGATATTGGATATTTCATTTTTTTTTCCTTTAAAAAATCTGTAGCCAGACAATTTACCTTGGTTCATTAGTCAATGAATGACAGGTATACCACTTGAACTTCTGCCCATCTGGAGGGCATTTCCTTGCCAGTATATATCAACATCCTCCTTAATGAGGCTTTAGTGAAGTTATCTATTTTTCAAAAGCATCCCCAAATGAGCTAACGATCCCATAAACCATGCTCAGACATTTCCTCTTTATTCAGCAGTTGATCTGGAACACCTAATATATCTTATGGAATGAGCTGAGAGATGGCACTGGGGCAGCAGTAGAATATAAGAATATAAGTCTGGGCTTCCTGGTTATGCAACTTGCATAACCTTTGCTTTTGCTTATGCTTGGTTCTGGATGGACTACTTCCATCATATAGTCTATTACAGTCTGTCCCACTTGATCTTGTGACTCAATGAGTTAACAGTACACAATTCATAAAGCATAACATTAGTGTCATGATCATAGGATATCCTATAATCATGATTTCTGCCTCCACAAGGGCTCAGTAGGTTGCTAAAAATTAGTTGCTGAAAATTTCTTTATTTTCTGCCAGAAAAGGCAGAAAAATTCTACATAAATCTGTATTCTGCATTATTATTCCTTTGCTGAGACTTCTCACAAATTTCACATAACTGCTCCTCTATACCACCCCACTGCGCGACTTTACCTCCAACACCAAGGTTAAAGCTTGTTTTCATAGTAACCCAGATCTACTACACAGCAGACCATTTCCTGATTTGGGCCTTATTCTAAGCTAGTAAGCTGTTTAATTTACCAATATATCATCCACAGCATTATTCTGAAAAGCAGAGTACACTTCCTCTAGAATCTAAAGAGCCTCACTGACTAAATATCATGCTATTTTCTTTTGGGTAGAAGGTACAAACTGTGATGATGTTTATTTTGGAAAAGATATCACAGTATACTCCTTAACACTAGATGATAAATTGACGTTTCAGACCTGTGACTTTCTACCTTCTGGAGTACTAAGCCTTCTCAAGGTCTTCAGGAAGCATGCCAACTCTTGTTCATCCTATCCAATCAACTTAATGACCCTAATGTGGGTCAACGTGATGTTTTCAGAGATGTACAGACACTATAGATCTCTTTGAACTATATGAAAATATAGGAAATATGGAGACCTGAATAAAAACTTTAAAATATTTTATTTTTCTTAAATATGTACTTGAACTGGCCCCAATACTCTATTTTTATTGGGATAGAAATAAGTATATTCACAAATCTTTAAGCAATAAATATCATTGTCACTTCCTTTTTAATAATCACAGATTGTCTAATGTTATAGAAACAATAGTAATTAGACTCCATATTTAATCAATACAAATATTTACCAAACTAATATTATGTGAAACATTGGTGCCAAAACAAATCTAGTACCACAATATACAACAGTCTGTAAGTTTTTGTTCTTGTTTCCAGAAATGAACATCAAGTTGCAGAAAAATATTTAAGTTAAAGATATTTAAAATACAAGTTCATGTTTATTAATACTAAAATATATATATATGCATAAATGAGTGCGCAAACATAATTGTTAAGGAATTTTCAAATAAAATGACACAGCTCTAAATTTGGCTTGAAGTTTCTGCACAACAAAGTAAATAATCAAAAAGTGAAGTGATAACCTACAGAATGGGAGAAAATACTTTCAAACTATTCATTTGGCAAGAGATTAATTTCTAGAATATATATCGAACTTAGAAAACTTAGCAAAAACTAGTAACTAGTTAAAATGGGCAGATGATATGAATATATACTTCTCAAACAAAGAAATACAAATGGCTAACAAATATATTAAAGAATGCATAATATCACTAGCCATCACGGAAAGGCAAATCAAAACTACAATGAGAATTCATCTCACCCCAGTTAGAAAGACTATTATGAGAATTAATAAACAGCACTGATGTAGAGAAAAGGGAACTCTCATGTAATGTTCATAGGAAACATTACAGCCACTAAAAAAAAGAAAAGGGTCCTCAGAACACTAAAGATGCTATTTGAGGAAATGTATGTGGAATATAAAATACCTAGCTTATAGGTTATCTCTTTTTTAAATTACAGTAAAACAATGTAAATAAAATTTGAGCAAAACTTAATTTGATCACAAAACTCAAAAAATTAGTTAATTAAAAACAGAGCTACCATATGAATGAGCCATTCATAGATAGACATCTTTGTATATATCCAAAGCAAACAAAATAAGCACACCAAAGAAATAACTAAACACCAGAAATTTTTGTGGCAAAAATCATGGTAGTTAAGATATGGAATCTACCTAGGTGCTCATCTATGATATATGGAAAAAGAAAACATTATATATATATACATACATACACACACACACACACATATATATACATACATACATACATACATACACACAAACACCCACTGTAATATTATTGAGCCATAAAGAAAAATTAAACCCTGTCATTTGAAGCAACTTTGGTGAAACTGGAAGTCATTATGTTGAATGAAATAAGGCAGATATGGAAAGATAAGTATCACATACTCTCTCCTGTAAAGTGAAAACTAAACAGTAAAAATCGACCTGAATATAGAATAATAAGAGAGATTTGATGATGGATAATGAAAGACTGCATTTAATCAGCACCTGATGAATGCAAGGGGTATATAGTACAAAAACCCATCAACACAATTAGTATAGGCCAATCAAAATAAAATATTTTAAGAAGGAAAACATTAAAATCACCTGAGAGACAAGAACTCCAATTCAGACAGAGCAAATATGTCAGTAGTATTGCTAATGTGAAGCAATTTATATAGTCAGCCAACCTATGTGTTACATACATGATAAAATTTAGTCCTTTCAATGACTTTGAAATGTATTTTATATCCTTCATATATCCATGAAATAAAATATTTTTGAGAGCTCAATTAACTATTATTTGATAACTAAAGAGCAAAAATGTTCTCAAAAAAACATGAGCTTACATCTTTGATTCTATACAATTTTTTTTCACCACTGAATTCATTGTGCATAATATTTTAATTATACAACTTGTTTTAATTACATCTAGAACAATTCATTGCCAGTCAAATTTAGAATACTTGAGAACAAATACAATTTTCAATGGTTACCTCTGATTCATTCTAGGCAAAATATTTAAGTTTGCTTCAACATTGTCTATTATATTTTATATCACTGCTTTTTTGATAGAACACTAAACCTAACGAAGATAAACCTAATTATTTTATACAAGCCAAATAAAATGTTGTAACACTTCTAAATGAAAAGTAATGAATTAAATGTAATAGAGATAGATTTAATAATGGAATATTAGACTAGAGAAATGGAAATAAATAGGTGTTTTATCTATCTGGTATTTAAAATATCAGAATTCCTTCCTTCTGATTGACAATCTAATTTATTTATTTCCTAGTGATAAGAGGATAACAAATGCCATGAATCATAGAAATATATCATAATCTTTACTGTAATTGTACATATTCTTAAAGAAGTTCAGAATTGATCCAAATCCCTTAAAATATTTCTTGTACCAAACTATATTAATATACTCCCATTTGGAAAATTAGATATAAGTATGTTTTACAAATGTAATGTGTTTATCATTAAAAGTCTTTAACCCAAGGGATAGATTTTTTAAATTAATAATCAGATTTCTACCTTTTCCAATTCAAATGTGATTATTTAGCAAAAGAATGAAAGTGAGATTATTTCTCTGTCTTGGGATTTTACTTTGGGGAGATAATAGTAACTGCTTAAATTGTGTACACTTCCTACTTTGTTGAAAATTTAATATATAATATTAATAATTATAGCTCTCCTTCAAAAACAATAATTTATTCTCTGCTAAAATTTTTAATAGTTTACTATTAAAATTTTCCATTTTTTATTTTAAAATAATTTATTGACAATGATTTTGCATATTCAACTTGAAAATGTGATTTAATATGCATTTACTATGTAATAATTACATGATCAGATTAATCAACATATTCTTTTAGCATACATGCTGCATATTAAGTCTCTAAAATGTGCAGATCTTATAAACATTGTACTTTGACCAATCTTTCTGATTATTCCACTCTCCATGATGCTGGTAACCACAAGTTCACTCTCCGCATGAGTCTGATATTTTTAGATTCCACAAATAAGTGAGATCATTCAAGATTTGTCTTCCTGTGACTGGCTTATTTTCGTTAGTATGATGCCTTTCAGGTTCACGCACATCAGAAATGACAGATTTCCTTCAGGTTAACAGCTGAATAATATTTCATTATAGACATAAATCACATGTCTCTCATCCATTCATCTGCTAATGACAGTTTGATTTCATATATTTGATTTTGTAAATAATGCTGCAATAACACAGACATTGAAAAACTTCTTCAAGGTACTGACTTAATTTTCTTCACAGACATGCCATATATTGGATTGCTGAATTACTTGGCAGATCTATTCTCAAGTTTTTGAGAAAACTTCATTCTGTTATCCATATTGGCTAGACCATTTTACATTCTCACTAACAGTATAAAGGGTTCCCTTCTCTCCACACTTGGTCAAACTCTTGTTATCTATTTTTTTGTTTTTTTGATAATAGCTATCCAAACAGGTTTGAGGTGGTATCTCATTATAGTTTTGACATGTGTTTCTTTGATAATTAGTGATGTTGCATGTCTTTTCATAAAGCTATTGATTTGTATGCATGCATGTTTTTGTAAGTTTATTCAAATAATTGGGCTTTTTGGAGGGGTTGCTTGTTTGTTTTCCTATTGTATTGGTGTGAATTCCTTAGATATTTTGGATATTGAGCTTTTATCACTTAAATATATTTTTTTTCCATTTTAAAGTTTTTTTTTTCATTGTTCTTTTCTTTGCCACGCACAGTTTTATAATCTGGTGCAATTCTATTGTTTATTTTTGCTTTTGTTGTCTGTGCTTTTGGTGCCATATCAAACACACGCGCGCGCACACACACACACTTTGCCAAGAGTAGTGTCAAATTTTCCTTATGTTCTCTTCAAAATGTTATGGCTTTAGGTCTTTTAAGTTTTAAGTCCATTCAGAGATAGTGTTTATATTTGTAGAAGACAAAGGTTTACTTTCACTTTCTTTCCATTTAGATGTCCAATTTTCCAACAGTGTTACTTGAAGAGAGATTATTTTCCCCATTTTTTTTTTTTATGGTAGCTTTGTCAAAAATTAGTTGCTCATTTTTGACATGTTTATTTTTGTTTTGTTGCTCTGTGTCAGTTTTAATTGCAATATCATTCTTCATTTATTATTGTAGCTTTGTGATTTAATTTTATATGAGGGAGTATGATGCCTATAACTCTATTTTTCTTTGATATTGCTTTGACTATTCATGAACTTCTGTGAATCCATGTAAATTTTGGAATTTTTTTTAAATTTTGTGAAATATGTTGTTATGGTTTGGGGATGAAATGACCCTGAAAACCTCATGTGGCAGTGCAGGAATATTCAGAGGTGAAATGATCAGATTATGAGAATTGTAATTTAATCAGTGGATTAATCCATAAAATAGATTAATAAATTCAGTGGATTACTGAGCCATAACTGTAGGCAGGTTGGGTATGGTTAAAGGAAGTAAATCATTGTGATTAGTTTTTTCTCCTGGTTTCTCTCTTCCTCTCTTTCTCTCTCTCTCTTTCTCTCTAACTCTCTCTCTCCTCCCTGGTTGCCATGAGCTGACTCCTTACCACTACCATCTACCATGCCCTTCTTTCATGATGTTTTACCTCATCCTGTGCCCAGAGCAATGCAATTGTCCACCATGGACTAAACCTCTGAAACCATGATCCCAAAAATGAAGTTTTCCTTCTTTAAATTGTTCTTGCCACACATTTCAGTCAGTGACAAAAAGTTTACTCAAATGCCCTTGTAGTTTTATAAGAAATTCATGGACTTTGTTAGGTTGCTTTGGGTAATGTGTTTTAACATACAAATTCTGTAAAACTCAGAAATATTATTCTCCCAAAAGTTGTATTTCTATACACAAACAACATAGTAAGAAAACTTATGATTGCATTTCTAATAGCATTAAGAAATATAAAATGCATAGGAATAAATGTAAGCAAGGAAATAAAAAACTGTGCCATGAAAAGTATCAGTAATGGTCATGTGCTTTTCAGTACAATCTTGTTAGGATTGTATTTTTGTTGTTCTATTTTATAGATGATATGATTAAATATCCAGCCTACTATTGCACTGCTAGTAAATGAGAGTCCATTATCCAACCCAAAAATACTCATGTCAGAGCTAGTACTTCAACATAATGCTCTTTCTCTGAAACTTCAATCATTATGAAGGAAATAGGAACGTTTTTGTACAAATATCCTCACACATGCACACATATATGGATGCATACATCTCATTTACCATGAATATCACTGTCCTAAAATATATAATTCACTAGTGATTAATACATTCACAAGGTTTTGGAACTATCAGAAGTCTCTAATACATAAATATATTCAACATCCCCTTATCCCTCAAAAAGAAAACAAAAAAAAGAAAACAGATCAATTACCAGTCACTCCTTATTCCAATCTCCTAGAGCCACAGACTGTGTAAAGCACCAAACTGATTTCAATCTCTATAGTTTTACTGATTCTGGACACTTCATTTAAATTTAAGTATGAAGAACAAGAACTCTTTTCTTTGGATTCTTGCATTTAACATAATATCTTCAAGACTCATATTTTGTCATGTATCAAATTTCCATTCCTTTTTACTACTAAGTAGTAAACTGTTATTTGGATGTATCATATTTTGAATTTATTATATATATATGTATGTATCCACATGTATATATTCATGATTGATAAACACTTGGGTTGATTTCACTCTGAGGATATTAAAAATAAGACTTCTGTAAATATTATTACACAAGTTGTTGTGAACAAGCATTTTTCAATTATTTGGAGTATATTTATTATATTTTGGAATCATATGACAACTTGATGTATAGCTTTTGAAGAATTGTAAAACTGTTTCAAAGAGAATGAAGAATATTACATTTCCATCAGAAGCAGGAGAGGTATGATTTCTACATACTTTTGACAACACTTGTCATTGTGTTTCTTTTTAATAATATTCATGTCAATGATGATAAACTCATAGCTTGTGTGCTTTAGATTTGTGATTCTATAACTAATGATAATAACTTTTTCATGTGCTTATTGGCCACTTTTCTATCTTCTTTAGAAGGTATTCAAAATTCTTGTGCATTTTTAGAAACAGGCTTTATTTTTTAAAAAAGTTTTAGATTACCACAAAAGTTAAGTAGGAAGTAAACAGTAATCTCATATATCTTTCCCCCCATATATATAAAACCTTCTATGCCCCATTATGTAGACTCTGCACCATAGCAATATGCTTGTTAAAATTGATAATCTTGCAATACCATATAATTACCACTGACAGTCCATAAACTGCATTTTAGTTACCTGATAGTGTTACAAATTTAATGTTTTTCAAAAAATGTGTAACATGTTTACACCATTATAGTACCAAATGGTAGTTTTACTATCCTAAGTATCCTCTCTGCTCCACTTATTCAATTCTCCCTTCCCTAAACTTGGGAAACTACAGGTCTTTTTTACTGTCTCTGTAGTTTTGACTTTTACGGAATGTTACATGGTTGGGATTGGGATCATACAATATGCATCCTTTAATGATTCACTTCTTTTGCTTATTATCACATTAAAAAATTCTCAAGGACTGGGGTTGTGGCTCAGTGGCAGAGTGCTTGCCTCCCACATGTGAGGCACTAGTAAAAATAAATAAACAAAATAAAGATATTGAGTCCATCTACAAAAAATGCATTATTTGTCATTTCATTAAAAAAACTCAACATCTTTTCTTGTCTTACTAGCTCATTTCATTTAGGTAATAAGATTCCATTTTCTATTGTTCTGCAGCTTATTTATACTTTCACTTACTTAAGAACATTTTTGTTGCTTCCACTTCTGAAGCAACAATTCTTTGACAATTTGGAAGGTAAGTGCTATAAAAGTGTGTGTACAAGTTTCAGTATACTTAAGCTTTTAATTGATTTGGACAAATACCACGGAGTTTTGACTATTGCACTGTGTATATTATAAGAGTAGTTTAGTTGTGTATGAAACTACCAAACTGTTCCAAATTGGCTGTACTATTTTGCATCCCTACCAATAATGAGTGAGAGTTCTTGTTGTTAAGCATTCTGCCTACCATCTGTTGTCAGTGTTTTATATTTTAGCCATTCTAATAACTATATACCTAATATATTCATATGTGTATCTATATGTATGCATATGTATTTCATTGTTTACATTTTGCATTTCCCTAATGACATGTAATGTTGAAATTCTTTAAAAAGATTATTTGTCATCTTTGATGATATATATATCTTTGATGATATATATTTCTTTGATGATATATATATGCTCAGATAATTTTAGTTCATTTTTAATAAATTTTCTCATTTTTTATGTTTTAAAAGTTCTTTGTATTTTTTTTCATAAGAAACCTTTATTAGATGTGTCTTTTGAAAATATTTCCTATCAGTCTGAGGCTTTTCTTCTATCTTGATATTGTCTTTCATAAAGTAAATATTTTAATTTTAAAGAAATCCAACTTTGGAAATTCAGGCTTTATGGTGGGCTCATACAATTTTAGAATATTTTTCAGTTTCATGAAGAAAGACATTAGTATTTTGATAGGATTGCAATGAATATTTTGATTATTTCACATACAATGGACTTTTAAACAATACTAATATTCAAATTCATGAACATTGGATATTTTTCATTTTGTTTGTGTGTTCTCTTCAGCATCTTTCGTCAGTATTTTATAGCTTTGTTTCTAGACATATTTCACTTCTTTATTTCTATTCACTCAAAAAAGCATAGGAGAAATTCTCTAGGTCATTGTAATGGGAAATTTTTGTAGAAGATGCAGAAAGCACAGAATACAAAAGCAAAAACATATACTTGGAATTATGTCAAACCAAATTCTGCACAATGAAAGAAACAACTCACAGAGTTAAAGGACAATCTATGAAATTGGAGAAAATATTTGAGAACTATATATCTAACAAAAATATCTGTATGCAGAATATACAATGAGTCCCAAAGCCTCTACAGTTAAAAAGAAACAACCCAATTCAAAAGTGGGCAACAGATATAAACAGACATCTCTCAAAAGAAAATATACAAATGGCAAAAGTTATATGAAAAAAGGCTCAATATTATTAATCATCAGGGAGATATGAATGAAAACCACACAAGCTTCGTCTCACTCCAGTAAAGAATAGTTATTATCAAAATGACAAAATGTCTTATGCTAGCGAAGATGTGAAAAAATGTGAACATTTGCACACTAATGATGACAGTGCAACCTAATACAAAAATATAGCCAGTATTAACATAGGTTCCTCAGAAAATTACAAACAGAACTACCATATTACCCAACAATCCCACTCTTTCTTTCAATCCCAAAGGGAATGAAACTAGTATGTCAAAGAGACATCTGTACTACCATGTTTACTGGAGTACTGCTTATAATAGCCAAGAAATGGAAACATTCTAAGTGTCCATTAACTGAGGAAGGAATAAAGCAAATATGGTGCATATACACAATGGAATGATATTCAAATGTATGAAATGAAATCCTATCATTTGCAACAAAATGATTGAATCTAAGTATTACAGACTGACAAGTACTACATTATTTCATATGTATGCAGATTCTAAAACAGTTAATTTCACAGATGTTGAGGGGACAATGTTGGTTACTTGAGGCTGGAAAAAATGGGAGCAGGGTGAAAGAAGATCTGATGGTGAATAAGATTTACCAATATTTACCAAATACCAGTTAGATAAGAGTAAGAAATTCTGGTGTACTATTTGCCAATAGGGTGACTAAAAATAATGATGATATTTTATATGAGTTTTTAACCACAAAGAAGTGATAAATGTTTAAGAAAATAAACAGATTTACCTTGATTTGAACATTATGCAAATCACACATTTATTGAAAATTCACATTTTACCTTATCAATATATACAATTTTATGTTTTATGCTATGAAATAAATTTAAATTAAAAAATGAAGGAAGAAAAATAAGTAAATTTAGACTTGAAGGCAAATTAACATTTTTGGAGTTAGAGAAAATATTAAAAATATTACTTGCAGAAGGATTGATTGGTAAAGAAATAAAAACATAACTTAGAATGTCTCCTGTGAGATTCATAAAATAAAATATTTTAAAAATTTTGTTGCATAATAAAAGGTAATTCTTGCAATCACCCTCTCCCTAATACAGTATAAAATATATAAAATTGTGAATAAGCCTAATTACGTAATATCTTTTTATCATATTTGTATGTACTGTGCCATAGTTTTCATACATTTATGATTTCAAAGTATATTTCAATTATATATTAACATATTACATAGTTATAGCTATTGGATTCATTATAAAATCAGAAAAATATATGCACTCAGATATTTAAACATGAAAATATCATATTAATTTGAGAAGAACAAGAAAATGCAGAACCTTCACATTCTGGGAACATGTAAACACACACAGTATATCAACTGTACAAAAAAATTGAAAATAGATTTATATTCTTAATATGATAATTTGATCCAGTAGTATTGCACTTATAATAAACCATAGAAAGTGAAATCTGTAACAGACAAATAATACTATGATCAATGAAAATACTTGGATCTTTGTATAATAATAATGATACTGTGGTAAATTAAATTACCTATTTCTTAATATATGTGATATCTTAAAAATGGATGTCTTTAATAATTTTATTTTTCATAACTTAAAGAATATGAGAATTTAATTTCTAAAGATATGATAGTCTAGAATCACAGAGAAAACTCCCTGGGTGGGAAAGTTCTAAAATTGCTGGGCATATTTATAAACTTACTGTTGAGCAATAAATTTGTACAATCAAATTCAATAAATATAGGTCAACATTTAGATGACATTTGATAATCATAATCATATGATAACGACTATCATAATTTATTTAGCTATAATGAAAATATATCAATTACAATAACACAGGCATCTAATAGAACATTTGCAGTATTGAGATTAAAAAACATTATTTTATATGATATAATACAATCTGATAACACAGCTAGACACAATAACAATAATGAATACAAAAATAAAATGATACTATGAACTACCCTGTTACTTATGGTTTGCTACATATATCAATAACAATATACACTAAAGATATAGTGTGTGTGTATATATATGTAATACATATATATATACACATTTATGTGAATGTTTTTCTTTGTTATAGTAATGAGTAATTATACTATAAATACTACTGAAGTATTTGAAGTATTTGTTGCACCTGTGCAATGATTTCTCTAGGGTTTATACTTAACAGTGAAACTACTATGTTATAATTTGGAAGTAAATTAAAATTGTATAAGACAAAAGTGATTGTATTAATTTAGTGCATCATGATATACAGCCAAATGTTTTATATTATGAATGTGACCTATGAAAAATTAGTGAACTAAGCATCTAATTTTAGAACTAACTTAATTAATGAAGAAATAAAATAATAAACATAAGACCAGAAAATGAAGTAATAGAAGACATACATAAAATATAAGTACCGACAAAGTCAGGGGTTAATTCACTTAAGAAATAATGACATGAATAAATGTATGCAGGGTTGTTAAAGACCTAAAGAAATAAAGCACACATACATAAACTGCAACAAGGAAAACACAGAACTTAAAAGAGATACACGTGAATTTGAAGGTATAGTAAACAAAATATAATAAAAAGGAATCTTTATTTCAAGAAATTTAGCAAGACAAAAGTGTATGGATTTCTTTAACTTACTTAATTTTCACATATTCATTCATCAGATTCCTGCAGTAAGCACGCCTTTCATGCGTCTTAAGAAGTTAACAATTAAAGTGAGAAACAAGACTAAGCTGCTTAATATTTCAGCCTCCAATCACAATCTACTAGAAATTCTATAAAGGATGATGAAAGTGGAAAAGATGAACAAAATTCAAGAAATGAAAAGGAAGAATCAAAGTGAATCAGATTTGGACTATCTACATGCAAACTCCACAAAATCTGCAAATACTCTCTCAGAGTTAACAATCAAATAAAACAAAATTTCCCAGGTAAATATTAATATAAGGCTTCATTTGGAAGATGAAACTAACTGAAGACATAAAAGTAAATTAAATAAAAGTTAACATTAGCCAGGCATGGTGGCGCAAGCCTGTAATCCCAGCACGTAGGTAGGCTGAGACAGGAGAATTGCAAGTTCAAAGCCAGCCTCAGCAAGGGTGAGGAGCTAAGCAACTCAGTGAGACCCTGTCTCTACATAAAACACAAAATTGAGCTGGGGATGTGGCTCAGTGGTCGACTGCCCCTGAGTTCAATCTCCAGTACCAAAAATAAATAAATAATAGATAAATAAAATAAAAGATAACATTTCCAATAAAATGTAGTTAACAATTTATAGGAAATTAAACTAATTATGTATGAACAAGAATTTCATTTTGAACTTATTAAACTATAATAAATTTAACTTCTTAAATCAATAGGAAAATGAGGGCTCAGGATGTCGATCAATGGTAGATCATTTGCCGAGTATATGGGGAGGTTCTGGGTTCTATCTCTAATACTAGAAAGAAAATACACTGTTTACTGAATAGCAAGATTTAATTGTGAATAAATGTATATACAAACTCTTTCCAAAGTGATCTACAGTGTCCATGCAGTTGTTACTAAAGCGTATATATTTAAGACATTCTTTTTTTTGGTACTAGGGATTGAACTCAGGGGCACTCAACCACTGAACCACATCCCCAGCCTTATTTTGTGTTTTATGTAGAGACATGGTCTCACTGAGTTGCTTAGTGCCTCGCTATTGCTGAGGCTGGCTTTGAACTCGCGATTCTCCCGTCTCAGCCTCCCTAAGTGCTGGGATTACAGGTTTGCGCCACCGCGCCCGGCTTATTTAAGACATTCTTTAAGGACAGAACCAGACATGCCTAGTTGACCTACCCAATATTTTCATTACAGAAAAATAGAGGCAAACAATACCGCATGTACAGTCAAAATGACCAGTGGAATAGAGCACAGGTACTGCTTATTTGGGCCTAAAAGTATGAGAATTCTACCACCACATTTTCTTGTGAGAAAGATGAATTTGTCAATTAACAGAGCTGATATCTTTCTGCTTATCATATAAAAGGAAAACAAAACAAAAAAAAGGAACTGGAAATGCATCCCAATTTCAAATTTCATATTCCAGATGAATTATATACTTAAATGTGAAAAATATTAATTTAAATACTTTGAAAATGGAATGTGGAAGTATGTATTCTTTAACCCACGGTAGTAATAATGCCTAAAAGTACAAAAGCATAAGCCATAATAATAAATGGATAGAATAGAATACATTAAAATTATAAATCCCTATTTATCAAAAGATACAGTAAATACATAGACAAACAAAATAAAGCATTTTAATACATGTTAAAAAAACTAGAATGTTGTAAAATTTGAGATTTAGTATAATCAATACTTGAGATGTTATTTGAAGCAATAAAAGCACTCTTTAAAACAGTAGACAAATGGTAAAGAGGTATAAATAGACCTGCCACAGAAAGCATCAAAAACCCAATAAAGGAATATATCAATACTAGATCTGTATCTTTCATCATGAACAAAACATTAACTCAAAGTGGATCAAAGACAAGACATTAGACCAGAAACACTGCAAATGGTAGAAGAAAATAATATGTTAATACTCCCATGAACTGACACAGGTACTGACTTCCTTAATAAGGCTCATAAAAGAAATAAAAGAAATAAACTCAAGAATCCGTAAATGGGATGGCTTCAAATTAAGCAGTTTCTACACAGAGAAAGAAACAGGAGCATGAAGAGAGAGCCTACAGGATAGGAGAAAAAAAAAAAGTACCAACTACGCTTCTAACAGGAGGTTAATATCCAGAATATATAAAGAATTCAAAAAACTTAATATCAAAAAATAAATAAATAAAATGGATAACCCAATCAATAAATGGGCAAATGAACTAAAAAGACATTTATCAAAAGAAGAAATGCAAATAGCCCACCAATATATGAAAATAAGGTCTACATCTTTAGCTATTAGAGAAATACAAATTAAAACTACAGGGAATTTCATCTCAATCCAGTTACAATGGCAATTATGAAGAAAACAAATAACTATAAATTCTGTCTATGATGGAGAGGAAAGGTGCACTCGTGCCTCATTAGTGGCACTGCAAATTAATACAACCACTTTGGAAAGTACTATGGAAATTCCTCAAAGGACTACAAATGGGTCCAATATATGACCCAGCTATCACTCCTTCTGTATTTATCCAGAAGATCTAAATGAACATATTATAATGATGCATTCAATCAAAGTTCATAACAGCACAATTTATCAGCAATAGTTAAGTTGTGAAACCACCCTTGGTGTTCCTTCATTAATGAAGGATCAGGAAAATGTGGTAAAGTTGCATAGACATACTATTTTGCTGGTAAATAGATGAAACTGAAGAATATCAGACAAAGTGAAATAAGCCAAACTCCGAAAGTGAAGGGTAAAATGTTTTCTCTCCTATGCAGAAGCTAGAGCAAAATAAGAATTTCTTTTAAAAGGGGGATTTCATGAAAATAAAAAAGAGAACAGTAAAGTGGAGAAAAGGGATCTAAGGGTAGGGAGGGATGGGAAAAGGGAGGAATGGGGAAATGAAATTAAACAAATTATACCATGAACATGTATGACTATAGCACAATACATTCCATTTTCATGTATAACTATAGTGCAACAATTTAAAAATCAATTAATACAAGAAAAATCACTAGAGTAGGAGATAAAAAGCAAGTAGTAGAGGAGGAATTATAATGGAACAAATGATGTTATATGCATTTAAAATTTGTCAAAATGAACAATTATGTAAATTGCACCAACATTTTAAAAATATGAATGACAACAAAAAATCTTTAATCTTACTATTCCTCACTCACTAAAGTTTATACATTGGGAAGTCAATACTTAGCATTAACTAGAAAGATGAAAAAGGAAAGTATAAAGCTATAAGAACGTAAAGTAGTGCAATGAGTCTGAAAGTCAACATGGCATTGTCTAGTAAAGTTGAGCAAAACCCAATCATTCAGTTCAAAAATATCCCAAAGGAAATGTTTTTCATGTATCTTAGAAGTTTACAAGTTTTTTGAGTTTGTCATAATCAGTAATCAAGTTAAATATATATTTATATCTTATGTTTGCAAAAAATATTTTAATATTAGATATAGTTAGATTTAAAATAATAATTATAGTATTAATAATTATCCACTATTTTACCTAAAGCATAAATAGCAGAATTCATAAAGCTACATGTACATCATGAGTAAACATGATTTATACTGGTATATGTGTGCAATGAGTACAATATAGCAGCAAAAATGAATGTACTGTAAATGTATACAAAGATTAATCAAAATATTTTTGCATAAATACAAATTGAAGGAATAAATACATTGAGTGAATCTTGTATAATATATATATATGAACAAAGAAGATAATTGAAATATCATATAAGGTTTTATGTATGTGGAAAAATTATAAATAGAAGAATGAGGATATCTCACATGGAACTCAGAAAGGGTATTTACTGCCAAGGGGAAATAAAAAATGCAAATGAGAAATTACTTCATATTTCAAAGTCACCACAATATTGATTATATTCTATTAGGCTCAGTGATGTCTGAGATTTCATGTGATTGCAATTATTATCTATAATATTAATGGGTTTTATAAGTACTAAAGTACATTTTGAAATAAAAAAGTATTTCTAACATTAGGGGACAAATTAAAAGCTAAGCATATGAGTAAAAGTTTCTTGTTGTAATTAATCTGTGAATGTACTTTTATCTGTTTTGCTTTATCAAGTGGAACACTGTCATTCTTAAACTGGTCTTGGTGTGTTAGACAGTTTCTATTACTGTAACAAAAATCTAGAATAATTAATTTTTAAAGAGAAAAATTTATTTGGGTGCTTTAGACTGTGGTCAGACAGAGCCATTTTGGGCCTATGGTGAGACAGCATATCATGGTGGAAATCACATAAAGTCTTCCAACACATGGCTAGGATGAGAGGGAAGAAGAAGACCTCCCCCATAGACCTCACTCTTAAAAGTTCCAACATTCTCTGCCACGTTAGGACCAAGCCTTGGGGGAAATTCAAGATTAAAAAAATATATAGTAACTTCCAATCCAATAAAATATTCTTTATAAAATAGTTGTGGCATCAAAAAATTTGTTAAATTTTAGACAATGAAAATAATTTAATTTAGAGATATTTTAGGGTACAATTTTAAAATTTGATATGACAAAAATGCAGTTGTTATTATTTCAAATTTTAAAAAAACAAATGATCTAACGATATTTTAAGAACAATATTATTTTTATTTTATTTATTTATTTATTTTTATCTGGTGCTGAGGATCAAACCCAGTGCCCCGTGCATGCCAGGCAAACGCTCTACCACTGAGCTACAATCCCAGCCCAGAACAATATTATTTTTAAAATAACAAATGAATTATTTGGGGGAAATATTAGTTCTGTTATGGTTTGGATCTAAAGTGTTCCCCAAAAGTTCATGTGTAAGACAATGCAAGAAGGTTTAGAGAAGAAATGATTGGGTTTTCAGAACCTTAACCCAATCAGTGAATTAATAAGGATTAATTGAGTAGTAGGGATTAATTGTAGAAGGGATTAATTGAGTAGTAGCTGAAGGCAGGTGTGTGTGGCTGGAGGAGATGGGGTAGTGGGGGCTTGGCTTTAAGGTATATATTTGTATCTGGTAAGTGGAGATCTCTCTCTCTCTCTCTCTCTCTCTCTCTTTCTCTCTCCTCTCTGATCATTATGTGAGCTGCTTCCTTCTGCCATACTCTTCCACCATGATGTCCTGCCTCATCTGAAGTCCTGAGGAATGGAGATTGCTGTCTTTGGACTAAGACCTCTGAAACTGTGAGCCCCCAAATAAACTTTTCCTCCCCTACAGTTGTGTTAGTTGGATCCTTTAGTCAGAGCAGTGTAAAAGCTGACTAAAACAAGTTCTGAGGGGAATTGCCTATTTGATATTTCAATAAAATCTATAAGTTGATATATTTATCAATTGATAAAAGTTGACATAAATATTTTGTAATATTGTGTACATTTACAAATGTATATGTATATATATACAAAAAGATCTGTAATTTTACAAATTATGAAGTTGTTAATGTACTTGGCCTTCTTCATGTGCAAAGAGGAAACAAATGTAGGATAGTCATTCTCCTTGGTGGCTGGTAGAACTCCATCATATGTATATACCAACATTTCTTTACCAATTGGAATACAGGTACCACTGTGGTATGCTGATATCGGCTCTTATCAGTCATAACACTTTAATATTTATATTAAGCTAATTTAGTTCCATTTTCAATGTCTCTTATTAAATTTTAGTATAGATTTGGGGAGATAGTTAAAATTCTTTTGAGGGAAATATCAAAACGTGTAATTCACACCTAAGTATAGAAAATGCTTAATGGAAAGTTTAGTCTTTTAATGGAATAATATCTATGCACACACAAATATGCATACATAAATGCAGGGTCTCAATCATGACCTATACATAGACTACAATTGGATATAGTAAAACTAAGAATACTTTGCCACCACATTTTAAATCTCATTGTTCATCACAAATCTCATAGATATTATAAAATGTTCTGTAAAATTGCATTGTTTTATTTTTGTCATTCTTGTCTTCTGTAAAGCACATCATATTTGGTATATGAAATTTCTTCAACATTAAGTCAAACCCATTTCATGGTACTTGGCTGCTGATAACAGTTTTACAGCATTTCTTTTCCTTAGATTAGTTTTTTTCCCTTGTCATCACTCTATCAGTTTGAGTTAGAACTTATTCTTCTGTTATTGTAGTTTTTTTTCAGCATTAACATTGTGAAAGATTTGTAAATATCCTTTCTCTCTCTTTCCATCACTCCACATGATCTGTATCTTGCGTTCAAGAAAAAACCTACATTCCTGTAAAGAAAGAGAGTAAGTGTCCTACAGAAGTTGCCTGTTAACAAATGCAAATAAACAGTCTGGCTAGTTGAGAATTCTCAAAACTTTATGCTGACAGTTTTTATATTATTCAATTTCATCAATACCTTTCTACTTCATTTATATCTGAATCCATGAGTTTTCCAGTTTTAGGGGATAGATAAAATACCAGCTTAGCCTTTTTCTTCATATTGCATAGTGATTACCTTGATATCTAAGGAATGCAAATATATATATTTATACTTATCATTGGACCTATTTGTATGTCATTTGGAGATCTCTGCTTGTAAAATAGAATTAAGTACATTTTTTTAGTAAGCAAGGGACTTTTCTGTATCTCTGTACACATGATTGATTTCTCTAACTATGCCCTAGATTTCTAGTTCAGTTTTCCTGGTACTTGTTAGCTTAAGATCCACAAGACCATTTTAGGCAGGATAAGCAAGGAAAGGCCAACATATTCATCAATATTTAATACACTATCCAAGGGGGATTTGGTGCCTGAGGTAAGCAGAATAGCTATAGTTCAAATCTCTTACTTCTGGTAATAGCTTTTTGGTTTTCTTAGATATTCTGACATCTTCTCAACAGAAGACTTTCTGTGGGTTAGGATAGTATTTCAAAATTGAGTGAATTCACAGATACTAATGCCTTCATTCCTAAGTCATTAGATGTATACACAAAGTTATCCATCTCAGAAAAACTAAGTAGCTCCAATGTTCTTCAGAAAAATATGTCAGTATTTTTTCCTGATTTTAAGTTTCTATTCACTCATTCTGTTCTGGTTTTAGGGAATAATAGCACAATGTATTTTATGTTGACATCCTTAATATTCATATGTGGACTGTGGCTTCTTTGTGCACAGACTGTTATTTATGTCCTGAGAAAAGTCTACTTAAAGTTCAAATTGAAATAGTGGATGAATTTGATCACTCCAATTTTTGATAATTTTAATATTATCTAATTAGTAGATCATATTTTGATGGCTCCAATATTATATATCTAAATGTAGTCCAAAAGCATTTAACTTTTTCACTTCCTTTTTCTTCCTTAGAAACATGTTCCTTGACTACTCTTATAATGGCCTTCCTATTTACAGTTTTTTTTGTCCTTTCTTGTATTAATTATGCTATTTTCCCCTCTAATGATTATCTATTAATAGATGATAAATTTTTCTGAGCTTAATTAAAGATGTTAGATTGGATCTTGATAGGTATAACTAAAATCTATCTCCATTTTCTTTCCATTTCAAAGAAATAAGAATTTCATGTAGAGAGAATATGAATTAACATTGTTGTTCCTTGCCCACTTTTCTGGTACTGACAATTCCTCTTCCCATTCTTGGCCAGTGTTAAGGAAAACATGCGTGATAAAACATTTTGTGGAGACAGATGCTTATATTTCCTTAACCAAAAAGGTCAAACAAAACTAATGTTTTATTTTTCAATCCTGGAAAGAAGCCAGGTTTACTTTTTCTCCAGAAACTGTGGTCAAGCTTTTGCCTGAGAAGTTCAATGACAAATACCTGGCTTCCTATCATTAAGTTCAGCCTCAATGCCATCTCTGTAAAGAGTTCTTGCCTGTTGTTTACTGTCTACATATGAACAATTCTTCATTCTTTCTCCACCACATAGCAAGGTTTAATTTTCTTTTAATTTTTTTTTTTTTTGGTTAAAGATGGACACAATATCTTCATTTTATTTATTTTTATGTGGTGCTGAGGATCGAACCCAGTGCCTCACACATGCAAGACATGCACTCTACCACTGAACTACAATCCCAGCCTCGGAAGGTTTAATTTTAATTATATTATTTTGTCTTTGTGTTTTCCTCCAAGAAAGCTTTTAAGAAAAGAGACCAGGTCAATGCACTCTCAGCACCTAGTGCAGTGCTTGCACAGAGGACGTAGTCAATAGCAGCTTGTTCAAAAAATGGGGAAGTGAGGCTCATCTACATTTTCGAGATAAAGGTAAGACATTATCCTATAACTAGTCCATGAATACTGAATGTGAGATATATGTATGTGATATACAAAACACTATGAACATAAGCCATATATACATATGTATATACACATATATATACACATACATATGTATATAAACTTTACATAGAAGTGATCCATTTAACAACTCTCTGATCATATTTGTCTATGAAATAGACTATTCAGAAAGTCCATTCACATTCAAGAAATATCTTCTTTTCTTCTAAGATCTGAAAATGATATCTACTTTCTAATTTATTATAAGGATTATATTAGATGAGACATAAGAAATAACTGCAAAAGGTTATTTTAAAATAACTTCAAACTATAGATTGTACTTTTGACCAATACATAATTATTGCACAGAAATAAAATATTGTATACCATAGCCTTTGAATTAAATTGTTTGTTTAGATTAACTACTGAGGTGCATGCCCATTTTCTTGCACAAATATTTATTAGAAATGGAATATTTCACATATCCAGAATAAGACATTGAAACAGATTTTAAATGAGTTTGTAATATCAAAGTTTCCAAATTAACAGCAAGTAAATACTGTCAAGTTTGCACTGGAATTTTTATTTGGTTTTATGAAATCATTTAAGAGTAAGACAAACCCTAAGCCTTATTCTCAGAAATACTTACTTGCCCTGAATCATTGCACACTGCTTTAGCAATATTAATTATAGGAAACATATACTTTACATACACTAGCAGTTAGGGACAGATATTAAATAAGTGTGGTGTGTATTGCCAAGAAGTAAGAATTTCCACTTATGAATTAACTAAAAGTCAAACAGGGTATGTTAGGGATTTTTTTTTTTCATTTGCCAAAGTGATTGATTCTTTATACCTCAAGTTGACTTTTATTTAATTTCAGGTATTTTTTTAATCTGTGTGTGTATTTATGTGTGTTTGTGCTCTGGGAATGCATTGCAGTTTGTAAGAATACAGTCTGCAGAAAGATTTAAAAGTGATGTAATCTTTGAAAAACAACTTCATGTTTTCCAATTTCATTTTCTTCATCTGCAAATTGAGGATAATAATGATAATAATTACCTTACTGCACTATGCTAAGGTGAAGTTTCAGTGAGTTATAGAATAACAAAAGTCTCTCTTGCACAGAACATGTTATATGTATTGATATCTATTTAGAAATAAAATTCCAATTAGAGTTTCTGATTGTATTATGTGTTATTTATAAATCAACATGAATGATAGAATAATTGAATGTACAATAATTTCATAATAAATGAGTAATTCACTTGCCCAGTGGTTTTTAACATATAGTACAGCAAATCATCACTAAATGTGTTGATTAAAATCCAGATTTTCATAATTGTCTTTTGTGAAGCTGAGTATTCAACTGGGGTGAGATGGAGACTTCTATAGTTTAAAAAAATCAACAGGTTAGTTCAATGCAGATGACATGGACATAAACACAATGAATAATTGATTTAGTCAGATATAAACATAAAATTATTATATAATATACTCTTGTTTTTATAAATCTCACAATCTTCTCAGGGAAATAATACTCATCACACTACAGTTCATGTACGGTTGTGATATCTACTATATGGATTTATTTAACATTCTGCATGTTTACAGAAGACAAAAAGATTAACTTGGATTGGTGGCATTAGAAAAAGCCTCCAATTAGAGATGAAAATTAAAAAATACAAGAATTTAAATTAGTTAATAAATTTATCAATAGGAGAGAAGAAAAATGAAATTATAAAGACATGAAAAGAAGATGGTACATTATGAACCTGATGGCATAAATAACTGTGTATTACAGCTGTGCATACATACATATGTATATGCATATGTGTATAAATGTTAGGTATGCATACATTACACACATATACACAGATTAAATAAAATAATGGAATCTGATTTAATATGCTATGACAAATTGAATGGGCTTGAGGCTTCAAATTCTTATATTAGCTATTAATTTCATTCAAATAAAAACTAGATATTAAATTTAAGGTAAACATATTTTGAAACCAATGTAAACCTAACACAATGATGTAAAAGAAAGCAAGGAAGATAGGAAAGGAAGTAATTAAAGATAATCTATACACATAGATTTTCTGAAGCTCAAATCCATTCTTTTAGAAATAAAAATCTAGGTTATCTTTTAAGATATAGTTAATGGGAAGAAGGACATGAATGCAGGCTGCAAATCTGTGGATTCTTTATTGAGTTCTGATTATAGAACCAGAGGTCTGGTTATATGGGGATGAATCCCAGTCCTGAATTCCTTATACTACATAATTTATAATAGGAGATACCTAGACTATCATTTAATCATCAAATAAATATTCATCACCCACCAAGGGCTAGACATTTTTTCAGACTCATGGTGTACCATGATAGAAAAGACACAAAATGTATCAATATACACACATACCTTTTCATACACTTGCATTATGTTAATGCAGAAGTGAATTTAAAACAGTGCAAGTCATTTATCAAGAAGATTATTGATCTTTACCTGGGAGATATTCCAAGAGCATATCAAATTATTTTAAATTTCTGCTGCTTGTCAAAGTATCTTTTCACTTCACTTATAATATGCAAAAATTAGTAGAAGCTGAGTGTGTAATCTCAGTGGTAGAGTGGTTGCCTATCATTTGTAAGGGTTTTGGGTTTGGACCCCAGAAACACACACAAAATTATAGTATACCTTTGAAAATATTTTATTGATGTATAATTTAAGTATATCCAAGTGCATAGGAAACATTTTTGATGATCTTTACACAATCTCTCTCATAATCAAAATATAGACATTTCCATTACAGTTGAATTTTGTCAATGTCAGGTTTGTTGTCAAACAGCAATAGTTATCATCATTGTTCAGTTTTAGCTTTACTTATAACTCCATAAAATGGTGAATATATATATTGATTCATTTTATATGTATATATTTATATTTATTCCATACATATGTCTTTATATGAATATGCACACATATATATGCATGTATGCACATTTCTGCTTTTTTATATATCAGTAGTCATTCATCAATAAAGATACATTATCTTTCATTATATTAATGCTCTGCAGTTTATTAATTCACTAACATATTGATGGACATTAGGCTATTTTCTATATTAGACTTTTATTAACAAAACTACTAATGACTTTCTTATAATTTCTATCTTGATATAAATTTTTATTTTTGAATAAATACAGAGAAGTGAAATTTCCACATCATGATTAAAATTATCATTTTCTGTGTTTGTAGCCATTTTTACATACATTTTTGGAAAAGTCTGCTCAATATCATCTGCCTACTTATATTACTTTAATTTTTATATCATTAATTATATATATTATAGATATTAAAACAGTAATTTGAATTTTTGGTGGCAAATAACATTTAGATATATTGAAATTTCAATGTTCTAATCAAGAAAGTTTGTGGCTCTTTATACAAAAAAAACTATATAAACACATTTGGAAAGCTAAAAATGGAGAATATAAAATAATGTTATTGTGTGACATGTAAATTAAATTTTTGTAAGCCTCAAAAACTATTTTTAATATTTCCCTACTACCTAATTTGAAGATACAGCATCGACTTAATGACATGACTCATTTGGTCTGATGTATAAGTCTGGTTAAAAATTTAATTCAGTATTATCATATTATGCGTTTTTCTCAGGATTATTTAGATTTTTAACAGATCTTATTTGAGAAAAGTTTTAACTTTACAGTAAAACTGAGCTAAAAATACCTATAGTTTCCATATACACCCAGCCCCTCTGCATCTACAGCTTCCTACCATCATCTTTATGTACTCTTGCAATTGTAAAACCAACACTGATACATCATTATCACTCAAACTCCATAGTTTACATTAGGTTTCACTCTTGGTGTTGCTATTGCTGTGTCTTTGCTTTTATGTCTATCTTTCATCTGAAGTGCTTCTCCTGAGAGTACATCAGATCCTGAAACTCCTATCTACTGTTACAACTAATCTTCAATACAGTCCTAAAGACATCTCCAGGTGGTCTCTGTGTACTCCTTCATTTTGATGTTGTCAGGCATGCAACTGTCATATCATGATGTATTCAGCTATGAAAATTAGCAGCAGTTAAGAAAAGGGCTCATATAACTATGTATGTCCAATTCTTTACTAATGGAAGCCATCTTACTGCTTCATGTGTGTTCATTTAAAGATCAAATAATCTTAATGAAGTAGGGGAAAAGGTATAAACACTTAGGGACAATCTGACTTCCTTTTGAATGTATCTGTGTGTATACTGATAAAAAAACCTAGCATGAATTCTAAACCTTAGAAATGGGATATTAATTTCAGAAAAATGTTTTAAAAACTATGGTAGAAAACAAAAACAACATCAATTAAAACAAGGCACTAAGCACTAAAATGTATATTTACTCTGAAATAATCATTTTGAGGGCTGTTTTGGAGATATTTACAAAAGAATGAATTGCCTACCTGGAGTGCAATGATATACAAGAGGCAGCTAAGCTTGTTTTTGTATAGTTAGCAACAGCTTGTATTTAGTTGTGATATGTCTTTATGCTAGTGATTTCGTTTTGGAATAATTTTAGTGATGTAGTACTTACCAGAACATTTTAAAATAGCTTTCTACAAATGAAATCATTAGGGCAGCCTGACATATAAATAGATATTATGGGAAAATTAAGTCAAATGAGGGATTTTGATAATACGTAAATATTTTTTTAGGAAAAATAGGCTGCATTTAAACAACGAAGAAATGTTTTCAAAGAGGAACTATCGTTTCTGGATGGTATGTGATGGTATACCTCAAACAGTTCCATAAATGAAAATGAATTACATGAGCCATATAATAATCATGATCTCAGATAAAGAATATTGAATAAATTAAATGTCTATTGATTTCATAGTGGAATTTTAGAAAAACTTTAAGTGCTTATACCAAGAATACAACAAAATAGAGTAATGAAATTTTGCTCTAGTCCAAATCAACATGAATGTATATTAACCTCTTCAAATCATTATTAAAATACCTAAATAAATAAAAAGTCTAAATGTTGCAGAATATTCTGTTTTTGTCCCAATACCATCCACAATTTTTCAAAGAACATTTTAATTTCCATGTAGCTTACTACTCTCCTAAAATTTGTCCCCCTGGCTTCAATAAATTAATATAATTTTCTCTTTGGGAACAGATTGTTTACCACAGAATTTAAAGCATACTTTATAATTCTTTTTTCAAATATATAGTTAATATCAATCTTTCTAGGTTTTACTCCTGCTGTGTTTATATCACATTTGACACGCAAAATTATATAGGGACCATGGTAAGTTAGGAGGTCTATTAATGCAGTTTCATTTCATATTAAAACTTTCTAAAAGAAAGCTAATATAACTCTTTCTTTGTAGTATGTATAAAGCAGTTAAAGATTTTTAGTTTCCTACCATATTTATATTTCATCTACATCTTAGTCATATAATTGTTTTCTTTTCTTTAGAAATGATTTGCAATTATAAAGACGTTCTCCAACTCTTCAGATTGTTCTGAGACTGTGGCAAATTATACTCATTGTTTCATCAGTCCAACATTTTGAAAGAAAAGGGTGAAATGGTGTTAGCAGATTTTGGCAAATGTATTATTCAGGAAAGGTTACTGAACTGCTTCTAGCTGAGCCAGAATACCCAGTCTTGTTCTGTCTTGTAAAAACAAAAGCATACACGAAGATTTCCCAATTGTACTTCACAAGCTTGCTGAACCCACATAGAATGTAGCACTTGCTCAGAATTATTCCTAATGATTCTCTCCACAGCCAGACCGGAAACCTAAAACTCTTTAATATTCTAGCCTCATTATTCTCATTTTCTATAATTTAACAACTTCTCATATTATTCTTAATGGAAAAGTCATGCAATATTGAGCAGTAACTGCTGTTAATTTCCTGCTGTATATCATTTGCATTTTTTGTTGCTGGTGGAGAGTAATTAACATGCTCTAATTATCATACTGATTGTCTTTTTTAGCTTAGGAGAATATAGTCATCTCAACCCTCGTTGATCTTACAATAGTGTATTTTATTGTTTCCAATAATAGTATCCTGGGATATACAAGACAAATTTTTACAGGAAAATTGTGTGATTCTGCAGTAGCAGGTTTTCTAAATGGTTCAATTTAGAACAAAGTAATATAACTTTTTATAGTTCCTATCAAAAAACATGCAGTCTTATTTCTGTGGCAGGACAATGCTATCCTTTTTTGCAAAGCGAATTGTAGTTATATTACATTATTGTCACACTAGAAAATGTTTTCTTGTATTCTTTTCAGATTTTATCTTTTATTCCTTCATATTTTTAAGGATTCATGCTTACAATTTTGTCATGAATATATTTGTAGGTAATAATATAGAAATTTCCTTGCAGGGATTTTAGTAACTTAGATTTTTGCTGCCAAAAATACTATTTTTCTTTATTTATAATACCTTCAAATTTCTAAAATTAGCAATTAAAACATTATGGATCACTATGAAGATATAATGAAAATGAAGTAAGTAATTATGTATATTTTAAATAGCATAAAATTAATGACATAGTTCAACTCACATTTTATACCCAAACAGACCCTGAGAATAGATAGCTGGCTAAAAATAAATTTGTTAGGTGAAGGGAATATTCCAGGACTAACTGGTGCTTAAAATAATTGTGAACAAATATTACTTATATTTCATCATTTATTTAAATTCTAATATATTACAAATTACACACCCACACACACACAAAGGGCTTTATTTTCCCTCTCTGATCAATGGATATAATAACATCTACCTTAACTATTGTTTTAAGTGTTAACATTATTACATCAGGTACTCAGTATATTTTGGACTGCCTTAGATAATACATTTTACTTTAAAATTGTTTATCAATAACATTGTAGAAATAAATTTTAGGTGGAAATAAACTGGCTTTGGGAATGGTTGAATGCTGAATGTTAGCTGCATCATGAAAATATATTTGCTTCTGGTTTTGGGCTCAACTTTGCTGGTATCTATGTATTGGATTTATTCTTTGTTTGCAGAGTCCCAGTGTGACTGCAGCATTTCCTGCTTCACATTCTTTCAAATCCCAAAACAAATTTGCCCTTTAAATTTCCAAGAAGGAGAAGGAGGAAGAAGAGAAAGAGGAAGAAGAGGAGGAAATAAAATCAATAATGGCATTATGTTAATCAGAATAATATGACTTGTGTTACATATACAACCTGAATTAATTATAACCAAATTTGTTTAAAACTAGAACACATTCTGTATCCTATATATAGTGGTGAATTCCCAATGAAACCACATGCCCTAAGAATGAGTGAGGTTACAAACCTCAAGTGAAAGCTATGGACCATGGCCAGATATATGCTAAAACGATGCTAGAGATTAAATTAGTAAATCAAGAAGATGAGCTTAAACCAAAGGATAAAAATTTATTTGCTATAAGTGCTATGGAAATAGTTTAGTTTTACTGTGACCTAAAAGAAAACTGAAGAATTACTTAAAATATGAATTAGAGTAATCTACACAAATTATCAGAATATCAAGCTCCTCATGAGTAAGAAATAACAATTACTCCTTCATAAGATTTTTATGTCAGAACAGAAAGGATACTTATAAAATGCTTAGCTTAATATTTGACATAGTATTATATGACAGATAAATAGAAAACTAAAATTATACAAGAATTATAAAATAAAGTAAGTACCCCCAAGCACTTGAAAGTTTAGTAGGAGACATTGGTACATAAATTTTATTTTAGTTATACAATGTAAAACAAGCAATAATTTAAAAAATTTTGGAAAATGAATGAAGCTATAAATGAGGGTTAAATGGAGGGTGAAAAGGAAAATATAAACCTTAGAACACTTAATATTATACAAGATATTTTAAAAAACGATACATTTGTGGCAGGACATTTTTTTCAAATATGTTAAATCATTCTCAAACAAAAAGCAAATCCTTTCTCCTGCAGTCTTGCAAATACACTCTATCACCCTCATTTGTAGAGATTAGTGCAGTCCTGTCTACCAAGGCACAAATGTGGTTTGAAGATTCTCATAACCAACATCACGAACCAAATTTTACAGAAATTGTTGAAGTGTGATTTGGAGCTGAAACACAACTTAAAAGCTGGCATAGATAATTAGATATAAATCAACACATTTAACAATGAGACAAAAGTAGAAATAATGGAAACCAGAATACAAATTGATGATATTTAAAGTGCCTAAAAAAAACTATTGAATCACAATTTTATCCCTAAAAATATTCCTTGTGTGTTAAGAGAAAATAAACAATTTTTTGACAAACAAAATATGTGAAAGTATGACAGAATACCCAACACTCTCTCTCTCACTCTCTGTCTCTGTCTCTCTCTCTCACTCTCTGTCTCTCTGTCTCTGTCTCTGTCTCTCTCTCTCTGGCACACACACGCACGCACAGGGCTACTCATTAGGCTGACAGAAAACCCAAGTGAAAGCAGAACTGTACAAATAGAAATATGTGGATCTATCAAAAATTAAAATTGAGGGAAAATATAATGATAATATGCTGTAATATCATCTGATGGCTGAACATATAACTACTATTAATTTCCATTTATCCAAATATTAATCACTTGGACTCTCTTGACTGAAAAACTGTAACATCAGGTATAAGAACATTTTTGGTTTAAGGTTACTGTAATAAGTTCATACAGAGTTGCACTGAATATACCCTATCATTGATAGAGTTATTTGAGGGAGGAATGGCTGGAACTTTGAATTAAAACATAGAAGCCAAACAATCAATTGATTATTCTGATTTGGAATATTTTTTCCTGAATAGAATTAAAATACTCTGGGCAATTTCAGGATGACCCATTTAATTTTGGTATTTTCTGGAGCTAAATTTGAGATACTGGTTTCGGTTACAATCCTACTCTTCTCTTTCTCTTACAAATATTTTACATACCATTTTCCCTAATATTTTTTGTTTTTTAATGCTTTTATCAATAAGTTACAGTGAAACATAATATTTGAGTTAATTTTGATATAACTATAAAAGTATGGGATATTTATTGTGCTACTCCAGTACATAATATTCATCTTTTCCTCTCCTCCTCCCACCAGTTCCCCTTTGATTACTTTGCTGGTCTTATATCTATTTATTTATAATTATTTTTTAAATCATGTACTATAGATAAACATAAAAGTAAAGTCCACTTTGGATATTCATTTATAGCATTACTTTGAAATTTTCATTCCAAAATTTCTCCCTTTTTCTTACCATCCTCTGGTTAGATCATTCTCCTCAATCCATTTCCTGTACCCCACTAATCTTTCTAGATGAAAAAACTAGATACTTCTCCAATGGAGAAATAGAAATCATAAAAAAAGAGAAAAAAAATGTTCTACATCTCTAGCAATCAGGGAAATGCAAGTGAAAACTGGATTGAGATTTTATTTCACTTCAGTCAGAATGGCAATTATCAAGAAAACAATTAATGATGGCTAGTATGAGGGGAAATAGGTACACTCATACATTGTTGGTAAAACTGCAAATCATTCTGAAAAGCACTAAAGAGATTCCTCAAAAGCCTAGGAATTGAACGACCTATCCCTCCTTGGTATTTATCCAAAATAACAAAAATCTGCATACTATACTGATACAAGCTCATTATGCTTATAGCAGAGAAAGTCATAATAACCAAGTTTTGCAACCAGTCCAGAAGCCTGTAAACAGATGAATGAATGAAGAAAATGTGGCGCGCACACACACACACACACACACACAAACACAATGGAGTTTCACTCAGCCATAAAGATGCATGACATTTGCTGGTAACTGGATGGAACTTGAGAACATAAGTGAAATAAACAAGAATCAGAAATTCAAGGTTCAAATTTTTCCATAGCCATTTTAAAATTATGATGAATTTGAGATTTGATCTAAGGTGGGCTGCTCATAGCACTCATGATCACTTCTTTATTTCAAAAATGAGTTGATCAAGATCCCTGTATAGTTTTAATTTCTGTAGTATTTTGTTGTTGTTTTTGTTGTATATTTCCAATTTCATTCCACTATGTTCTGATAAGATGCAGGGAATTATGCTTTTTATTAGCAAAGACTTGCTTTGTGATATCAAATATAGTCTATTTTGGAAAAAGTTCCAAGAGTACTCAAGAAGAAGGTGTATTCTTATATTGTTAGATGAAATAATCTATAAATATCTGTTAAGAACATTAGATTGATTATATTTTTTGGTTTAAAGTGTCTTTAGTATATTTGTCTCTTGGTGAGCTCTATTGGTGAAAGAGCTGAGTTACTATCACACAGTATTGCTGTATTACTGCACTGGAGTCTATGTGAGCCTAGAAGTGTTGATATTGTATAATTAGGTGCACTTATGTTTGGGGCACAAATGTGTACTCTTTTTATACTTGTACAATTGTTTCTTTAACAGTACAAAATGACCTTTTGCTCTTCCAATCAATTTTGGACTGAAGCCAAGTTTGTTGAATGTGAAAGCAACTACTCCTTGCTTTTGTGTTCCATTTGCATATCATATAATTTTCCATTCTTTCTTTTTTAGTCTGTTGATGTCTTTCCCTGACTATGTGACTATTGCAGATAAAATAGTGTTGGGCTTTGTTTTTTAATCCAATCTACCAGTCCCTGACTTTTAATTGGAGACTGACACCATTTACATTTAGTGTTATTTTAGAAGATGTTTATTACTTCCTGACATTTCAATATATTTCTATGTTAAATTTGAGCCTCCCTGTCATTTGCTTAGTTATTCTTCTAATAACAGTCATATTTTTCTGAGTTCTGGTGTTTGTTTTAATCTATTTTCATTTGTAAAGTTTCTCTAAGTTTTTTATGCAATGCTGATTTTATAATCAGAGATGCTATAGTTTACTATTGTTTTTGTTTTAGTTATTTTACCTCTCCTTCAATTTTGTAAGATAGCTCTGTTGTAAAATCTTGGTTGAGGTTCTTGCCTTTTGGGACTTGAAACATTATTCTAAGCCCTCCTGGTTTGGGTTTCTTCTAAAAAATAAAATATTAATCTGATTGGTTTATATCTAAATTTGACATGACCAGTTTATCTTGAGGCTTTTAAAATTCTAAACTTGTTCTGTGCATTTGGCATTTTAATTATGATTTGTCCTGTAGAGCTTCATTTTTGATCTTTTCTATTTGGAAATTTAAAAATTTTCTGCATCAGTATGTCCATCTCATTCCCAAAGGTTATAAAATTTCTGCTATTATGTCACTGAAAGAGTTTATTAATACCATTGTCCTCTAGTCCTCTATATTTTTTTTCTTAATGCCAATGGTTCTTCTGTTTTGTCTCTTAAGTTTTACCAGTGATTTTATATATTCTGATCAGTTTCTCTCTCTCTCTCTCTCTCTTTCTCTCTCTCTCTCTCTCTCTCTCACACACACACACACACACACACACACACTTTCTGGCCATCTTGTCTTTAAGTTCTAGATTCTATCCTTTACTGTTCTAATCTATGGGGAGACATTCTACTTAATCATTTATTTTAATTAATTAGTCTTTTATTTCCAAAATTTCTGTTTGGTTCTTTTTCAGAATCTCTGTTTCTTTATTGAAATGCTTTTTCACATTCTGGATATCTTCCTTAGTTTGCTCATCACATCTTATATCAATTAATGATTTTTTAAAGTTTTTCATAATGAATCACACTTATACATAATATTGGAATTCATTTTTACATGATTATGTATGCATGTAATATAGTATGTTCCATTCAGTCCACGGTACTTCCTCTTGCCCTTCCCTCCTCCTTCCTCCTGCTCTCCTCCTTGACTCTCTGTCCTTCCTTCTTTTTACTTTTTAATTCATGCTTCATAGCTAGACATAAAGGGGAAATTCACTGTGATATATTTATATATGTATAGAATATAATTTGACTAACTTCATTCAGCAGTTCCTCCCTTTTCCTCTTCCTCCTCCATCTGCATCTATCTCCTTCCTTTATGGCACTGATCTCCCTCCTATTTTTATGGAATTCTTTCCTTTTCTCTCCTCTCATTTCATTTTTCTATCTTTCAAATATGAGGAAAAAAATCTCATCACTGACTTTGAGTCTGGCTTATTTCACTTATCATGATGTCCTCTATTTTAATTCATTTACAAGAAAATAGCAAAATTTCATTTTTTATGGATGAGTAAAACTCCAATGTACATGTCACATTTTCTTTCTTTCTTTATCTGTTGACTTGACTATTGTAAATTGTACTTCTATAACATTGATTTGTCTATATCACTATGGTATTTTGATCTTAGAACTTTGGCATAAATAATTAGGAGCATGATTGCTGGATCACTTGGTAGTACTGTTACTAGTCTTTTGAGGAAACACCATAGTGGTTTCCAAAGTGGTTGAAACTAATGTGCAATCCTATGAAAAATGTTTTATTTTGCATCCATGCCAGCATTTGTTAATATTTTTATTCTTGATTATTACCATTCTGACTAGAGTAAGATGTAATGTCAATGTATTTTGAATTTAATTTGTCTAATTGCTAGAGTTGTTAAACATCTTTTCATATATTTATTGCCCATTTGTATTTCTCCTTTTGAGAAATGTCTGTTTAGATCTTATGCCCATTTATTATGTTATTCGTTTTTGTTTTTTCTTTTTATTCAGTGTTTAGTGTTTTGAGTTCTTTATATATTATGGAAAATCTCCTGTCAGCAGAGTGGCTAGAAAAACAAAATCCCATCCTGTAGGCTCTTTATTTATTATCTTAATTGTTTCATTTGCTGTACAGAAACGTTTAAATTTAGTGCTATCTCTTTTATGGATTTTGGTTTTATAACTTGAGCTTTAGTGGTTTTGTAAAAGAAATTGTGTCTATGCCAATATATTTTATGTTGTTGAGCTTTTAGTTTCTTCTAAGGGTGTAAAGTTTCTGGTCTAATTCCTAGGTCTAATTCCTAGTTCTTTTATCACCTTTCAATTGACTCTTGTTCAGAGAGACGTAGTTTCATTTTTCTACAATGGATATTCAAAGGATTCATAGAACCACTTGTTTAAAATGTTTTCTTTACTCCAACATATGGTTTTGTCACCTTTGTCATGTATCACATGACTATATCTAGGCGTATATGTCTCTGTATATTCTACTCTATTCTACATTTGTTTAATGTCAATGCCATGCTGTTTTTATTATTATAACTCTGCAATATAATTTCAGAAGAGGTATCATTTTAAAATTCAACTTTTAAGTTCTTTGTACAGGTTTGAATTCACTTCCTTATGTTTAGATTGTTTCTAGGGTGTTATAAATTTCGGAGATGATTTCTTATTTAGCTGTTCCTCATGATTTCTGAGGTCCTACGTTTTTGCATCTATTGTGATGGATTCCTTTTCCTCTTTTATGTGAGCATAATTTAATGAGCAGTCATCTCTTTATAACAAACTCTAGGCAGGGGATATGTCCTAGCTTCAGCACATTTGATCATCATAATCAGTGTTAAGGTCAACCACCAATTCCACTTTGAAAGGAGAGAGTAACCACCAGTAACATCATTGAGAACAAACTATGTATTCACATATGCTACAAAAGTTATTATAATGATCTGTATAACTCTACAAGCCAAAAGAAAAGTGGCTGAGAGATAATATTATTTTATAATTATCTTTTTAATAATATATTTTATTTTATTTATTTATTTTTATGTGGTGCTGAGGATTGAACCCAGTGCCTCATGCAGGTGAGGCAAGCATTCTACCACTGAGCGACAATCCCAGCCTGAGAGATAATATTGAATAGGCTAAAAAAATTAAAGACTCATGACAGTGTACTAAAATGAATTGGAAAAGGGATAAAATATAAAGAAAATAGGCAAAAGAACAGATAAAAGAAAGAAAAAAGGTAAGGGAGGAAAAGGAAACAAAAGAGATAATAAACAGAAAAAAATGAAGAAAAGTGGAAAGAAGTGGAGAAGAGAAAGAAAAGACATAAAGAGAGGATGAAATTATTTGACAAAATACATACAATTAGTTAAAACTAATAAAAATGCAAAAATGAAGGAAGAAAGTAGGAATCAGTTTATATCAAACAGTTGATGTGATAACTCATGAAGTAATTTGGTTTTCTTGATGAAATTTTTTAAATGAAGACATTTCTTTCTGGAGTTCATATTTTAGAATCTTCCCACTATGAGGAAATTTGTGTGGCACAAATACATATTGTTTGTTTTCAGCTCTGACTCAAATTGGCCAAACTTGTCAGAAAAGTCTGTATGCTGATTCCCATACCCACCATGGCTAGCAGCATCTACTGTGGAAGCATTTTTGTTTCCAAGTAGACTTCATCCTTAAAATTATTTTGTTCTTGTGACCAAGGGTAGAACTGTGCATCTAGGAGGGCCATAGGCCAGCCCTCTCATCTGTAAAGCCTATATTGAATCAGATGGCATCTCTTATTCTGAAAGGCTCAGTTTGTATGCTAGGGGAGGGTATAGGGCAAGCCAATATATCCTGAGGATTTTCCTGGGCATGGTAGAGGTTGCGGTGGTTCTGTGGTAGGGTGTCATGGAGTCACCCCTTGCTTCCCGATTCTGTTTCAGTTCTGCCTACTGTCAGCCACACTCCTCATGGTCGAGTTCAGTCCGTCAATTTCAAATAAAAGCACCTTTCTTTTTTTTTTTCCCTGACCTGTGGGCTGGTCAACCAGCAATCTTATTTCTATACTCAAACTAACTTACAGCATAGGCATACACTGATCTAGTGAAAGGTAAATGCAAGTGGCAGTTTGGTATTGAGTATTAGAAAAGCAAGTATAGCAAGAACAGGAGAAAAATAAAACAAAAATAGACAATAAAATGTGAAAAGCAAATGTAAACTTCAGGAATTTCTAGTCTCCCAGTCAGGAATTCTCAATAGTTTTTTAAGCTATCACCACTTTTCTACTTTCACTATCTTTTCTGGAGATTGCTGTGACTTTCTCCTCAAGTGGTTCAGCTTGTAGTATTTGAATTTATTTTCTGCTTAGATTGTGAATCTGTTGGACAGAGACATCCATTTATCTTAAACTCAGTGGGAGAATTTCTTACCACTCAATGGAGGGGAGGTACCCTCCCACACTGAGCCACTTCATGCCCACCACTGCAGCAGTCTATTCCTTTCATTGATTTTCTTTGTATTCTAGAAACTGATGTTTTGGTTTTCATTTAGGTGTTGGCTTTGCTGGCATTTCCACACTGCCTTCCAGTCTCAACATGCTGCTATAGAACTATTGTTTTAGTTCAGTCTTGAAGAGCTGTGATGATTTTGTGGGTTCCTCCGATGTACAATTTTTCCTCCACATGGAACTATTTAGTATTTTAAATTTATTTTTAACTGATATTTAAAAGCTGCAAAATTGTACATATTTATAGTATACAATGTCATGTTTTTAACATATATGTATATTGTATAATGTTCAAATCAGGGTGAGCATATCTATTCCCTCAAACATTTATTCCTTCTTTGTGGTTAAGACATTCAATAAAGCTTTTCTTCTAGGTTTTTGAAAAATGTAGCATATTATTATTATAATTCATAGTCACCCCACTGTGTCTCAGCCTACCAGAATTTCTTGGCCTTTTTTTCTGTAATTTAGTCCCCAACCTTTATCAATCCCACCATCCCTGTGAAAACCTCAACCTCCTATAGCTTTTTACACTCAATGTGGGTTTAAATTCATAAGATTGTTGTAAAGTATTTGTAAGTATGTTTAAAGCACTTGAAGTTTTTATTCCCTTTGACTCATTAATCTCACTTAAAGAATGTCATTAATTTATTTTAAATATTAAATAATTTTCCAAAAGGAAGCAATAAGAAATATACTTAAAACATTAAATTAGCCAGGTGAAGTGGTACACACCTGTAATCCCAGCAGCTTGGGAGTTTGAAGCAGGAGGATCACAAGTTCAAGGCCAGCCTCAGTAATTTAGCAAAGCCACAACCTAGCAAGATTGTCTCAAAATAAAAAATTGCGGGGGTTACCAACCTTCCTGAGCTAGCAGGTCAAAGGGGCACCCCACATTCACCTAGCCGTGGAAGTTGGGAAGAGTTGGAGCTGACTGTGTCTGTACGTTCCCAGCCCTCCGAGGACAATCAGACATGCTAGGGAGTCCAGTCAGAGCAGGCACCCATTTATTTGCAGAACAAGCATTCAACTTATAGGGTCGTTAGGCCAATCAGAGACAATGCACGTAGGCAACAGCTGTCCGTGTGATAAGGCACGTAAGCCCCTTGGATTCTGTCCATGAGCTGCACGTTTATGGAACCAACAGTAAACCAATCACATAGTTCCTCCTTCCTTTGTGCCTTTCCCATTTACACACAATGGCTAGTCATAAGGGTGTAGCATAGAGCTAGCTCCCCACAAAAAATGGCTTGAAACGTGGTTACATGCCCCTGGGCTCAATCCCTAGTACCAAAATGTATATACAAAAAAATTCTAAATTTATTATTTTATATAGTATCAGCAATTGCATGATTTAGAACATATATTTGCATTTTATGATCTATTTAGATTTCGAGAATATAAAATTTAATGACAATTTTCTTCAATATCTTTTTAAAAAATCAATCAGAAGTGGCTGCCACCATAGCTGCAAAACGTACTGCTAAGTACATTTTGTAAATTACCATGTTAAACATAAATGATAACATTAGTTATTTTTAAAATTATAATTTTGGATACGAGAAGGCATGAAACCATAAAATCTAATTATTTTGACCATGAAAATTTATTTCAATTCTGCATCATTCTTCAGAGTCTTTCAGAAATGTTATTGTACTCTGAAGTTTATATTGTTTTAAGCAAGAAATAAATATTTAAAACTTTTTAATAATATGAAGCCATCTATTAAAATACCTATAACTCTAGACCAATATACAAAAGTAAAATGCTATTTATGGAACATTAAGTGACTAACAATAATGTTCAACATGTCACATAAATGGTTGTAAGTACTCTCCAAACTACAATTTTAGACAGCTAAGAAACATTCTAAGTCTGCTAAAGACGGTCATAATTCTGAAATAAATATTCAGAAAAAAATAGAAATTGTAATGTGTGTTCCAATACTGAGTTGATAAGTAGACTTTTCAAAGTCTTATGAAAAAATGCTTGGTTTTCTAAATTTTTAATGCAGTAAGTTAGAACTAACAAACTATTGATTGAATTACAGAATATCTGCATAATATCTGTTTCCCATTAAATCCATTTGCTAATATTTTAAATGGCATTCTGTTATCATATATTGACTGTCAACAATATCTTTATGAAATTATTTTTTCAATCATCAAAATGGGACAGGGAGGAGGCTGCTGTCCTCCTACCGCAAATAAAAGATCTCCCTCTGCCAGGAAAACTAATTAGGTACATAGTGATTGCCTCATTACTTGGCTCAAGCACTACTGTGCTTCCTCACGGGGTCCTTCAGAGACTAAAGCGTTTTTACCAACTGTGGCTTTAGGTTTCATTAAAGTGTTAAGAAAAGACATAGGGGGTCAAACCACGAAATAACTCACTGCATTGTTCCCAACCATTTCTTGACAATGTGCCCCATGTATATATTACTAATAAGTGCTTTAAAAATATACCCTAAAGCAATCATCCATGAATTCATCTAAACTTTTCTTCATTTGACTATGCTTTAAGCCTGTGTGAACATCGAGGGCATAAGATTTCCATTAATATATTTGCCGTATACTTCTGTCACACAATGCTTCGAAATAAATCTCATCAAGAACCTTCAAAAATATTTTTTTAAATCCAAGATTTATATCTAATCTCTAAGACAGATTCATCCTCTTTTTTTCAAAGAGTGCCTATGGATTCTTCATGGAGAGATTGAAGAGATTAAGCAATATAATATATATAATATATACCCAATGCATTGCCCATAAAATATTAGCATGTTCCTATACTTTCCCTAAAATGAATTATTCTAATTCTAAGACTTTTCTTGTACTTCAATGGTGTGGAGTTAAATTGTTCAGTCTCTACTAAGTCATTTTAATTTATTTTATCAGGTTTAGATATTATGTCATCTTCTATCTGAATTTCAATAATACCTTCTCATTGGTTTCTTTACTTTTGTGTTCATTCCCTTAAGAGACTGACCTTAATAGGGTAGTGAGAGTTCTGAAAAACAGCAACAGCAAAATAGAAAAAAAATATTGAGTCAGTTCTTTACTTCGCTGCTGAATTCTGGTGGTTTATCATCTATGATAGAAAACTGCAGACTCCATATTCTCACTCCTTGCCCTGTGTCAAACATTGACAGATTACTCTTTTTGCTTTAGCCATCCTGATTTCCCTGCTTCTTTATTTTACTTTCCTCCTCTGCCTCCTTTTCCTCCTGTTTTAAATGAAAAATACACAATGCTACTACCTCTCCAGGACCTTTATAGAGAGGACGTCCCTATGCCATCTTAGAGCAAATTTCATCAGTCATGTCCTGTAATCAGATTACCCAAAAAGTGAAGGAGAATGTTGTACAACATCTCCATATTTTCTTAATAAACAATATTTTATGTATGTGGAAATACAGAACTATATTCATACCAAGTAATGCATGGAAAACTTCAGATAAATACTTCTTTTTTACTTTTGTAATTAAACCATATGAGGTTTAATTTAATTAATTAAACCTAAGAGGCTGAATGCTTTGAATCCTAATACGGACGATGGGCAAAAATTATTGAAAGTAAAGTGAATGGGTTTTCTTTTTTTCACATTTAAGTTGCCCTTGTAGTTTCAATTACTGTGTGCATTTGACCCACTGAATGTTGACTACACGTGTTTAAATTATTTTCTCTTTATTAAGTATCATAACTTTGTTACAAATTATAGTATTTCCCAGCATTCAAAGAAAGGGAAAAATAGGGAAATTATTTTAGGAAAACAGTCTTTTAAGGGAGTTTGTGAAATACTATCTCTGATACAGTGCAACCTGAAGATAGGAAAAGCATCCTGTAGGCTTCTCTGGGGATCATTATACCAAGCATTTTGGCAAGCACTTTAGTTTTAATTAATTTTACCTGGAACAAAGGACATATATTGTTCTAAGGATGAAATGGTCTTATAACTGAATAATACATGGTTAAGAAATACCTAATAAATCAACTGTGTAGGAAAAACTTCAGTATTGCTCTTGTCTGTGAATTCAGAAAATCCTAGAAATGATCCTAGTGGACGCAAAAGTGAGAAATACCACCATGTGTGCTTCCAAACTCACACACTATGATAATTTTATTTTTGTTCGTATTTTTTGTTTTGCTTCATTTGCTTAGTTTTCTTTTTGCAGGAAAATCTAAGTAAATTAAATCTAAGAAAATCTAAGTAAATCTTAGTTTTCTTTTTGCAGGAAAATCTAAGTAAATTAAACATAATTTTTTCTTTCATTAAAAATAGCAAATACCTGCCTTATGATAGCTAAAGTTCACACATTGTACAATGATAGAGTTAATTCTCATTGTCACAAAATTTTCAACTTCTTTTACAAAAGGCATATGATATCAAATAAAACAACAGTAAGACACTTCATTTTTTTCACAAAATAAATAATAGCTGCTTTTCAAGTTTTAAGAAAAATATTGTTCTTTTTCTTCAAATTTTCCCCAAAGAAAAATTCTAGTAAATTTTTCATATAAAATTCTACCAGGTTCCAATGCAAAACAAGTAATTTCTAAAAGAAAGTGACATGGATTGAACGGTATCTGTGTTATCCTATGGAATGATGATAAACTGTAGTGCACCAACAGCTCTAATGAGTGCAGCCAAGTGGTACAGAATTAGGTGTTACAACTAAGTTTTTTTAACATCCTTACCAGCAATCATTTAGATGTAGTGAATAATAAATTAATTTTGCTTACAATGAGCATGATATTGGGCAATCTTGTGAGTATTTTTATAGACAGAGAAACTGAGATAAGTTCCTCAAAATCATTTAAAAATTGTATAGGTATATATGTTTTATATGTATTTATCAAAAGAAAAACTACTTGAAGTATATAATGATTCTGGGAAATTTTATTTAAAAGGTATAAAAAAGCTGCATTTGTAAAATTTATGATTTGTTTATACCACAATAAAAAAATCACAAATAAAGCATTTTGATTTTTTAAAAATCCCACAATTTATAAAAGATAAAAATTTGATCAATGCCTATTATGTACATAAATTGACATTTAACACTATACTTTATGTACAATCAAATATATCTTAGTCAAACATTAAAAAATTTAAAAGATGAAAATGTTAACTGCTCTGATTTGGTTATTGCATATATGTTTCAAATGATTGCAATGAACCCCATGTTTGTATAATCAAACTAATAGTTAAAAACAAAACAGATATCCATCCATAAGATAAAGGACTTAAAACAAGTACTTCTGTTGTACTTGTTTTTGCAACCTTTAATTCTTTACAATACTGTGGGGTTATTAAAAATCAATTGCTGATAAAACAAATAAATATGGGGAGAAAAGCTACATTTGCTTAAGATTTTAAAAATGCATATTAGAACTTAAAATACCTCATATCAGAGAATCTGTTTTTCTGCAGAGGTATAATTTGATGAAGGATTAAAATTATATCATTGTTTTTTATATATGCTAGACAATAGATTATATAATAACTTAGAGATATCATGTGCTGAGATCTTCTCATAAAAGTGCAAATAAATTGGAGTAACACAAAAACAAATATTCACATTTATTGTATAGAGCACATACAAATATGCATAAGACAAAAATGTGACTGAAATACTTAAAATGATAATACTATATAATAGAATATGGAATGAGGAAAGCAGTAAAGAATTGAATTTTCTTTTTGACATTACTTGATAACTGTCCTGGAAAAGAGCCTTGAGACAGGGGAGCCATCAGAAACCCAGGATACAGAAGTGGCTATGCTTATGTAAAGTAGCATAGCCCACTGCTGTGGATAAATGTGCCTCTGGCATCTTTGGCAACTGCTACTGACTGGGTCAATGGCACACACCTCCTCTAGGTAACTTCACAGAAGGTGCCAATCAGTATCATCTATTTACACCTGCTGCATAGTGTGCCATCCTGCATTATGGTAAGAACTTGCAGCTATCCTTCTATTGAGCAAATCAGGACCTGTGTTTTCAATTTGCAGGTGAAATATAGTTGGTAATGGATTGATGTGAAGGATTCTTTCCTAGATTTCTTAAAGAGCGAGATATGCATCAAGCTGTTAGAAGCAACACTGGATTACATTAGATTTCTGAGACATAACCAAGAAAAGATGAATAGAGGAAAGAGCAAGTCTTTAAAAAATAAGAAGAGAACGAGGAGAGTCTATGATATAGTTTATTTTTTAACTATCATAGATGTTCAACCCCTGCTTTTGGTCAATTCAAAAATGAATAAAATTCTTCTTCTTGTGGTGTCTTGTAAAGAGCATAGGTGCATGTAATGCATGAAGAAGGTAGAGCAGAGATATTGAAATGTCATTAAGCAGACAGTCTGGATCCAAATTCCAGAGTCAAAATTTATTAGCCATGACATGTTTGATAAAATCAGTATGCTGTCTGTGTTTCAGGATTATCATCTGAAGAATCACATGTCAATAATTTGTATCTAATATTTTTGTAAATGTTAAACAGCACATGACAAATGCTTAGAATTGTGGCATGCATGTACGTATTTTCAAAGTGCTGCTCTTCGATTTCTTTTAATGATGTCTGCATTCAGCAAATATATTTCTTATAAGAGCAGCATGTGGAAATGTTACATTGGATTTGTATCTTTAAAGCATTAATTTGTATTAAATTACATGACTTTTCCACACTATGCCCTCTACAGTTTTTTGTTTTGGTATACTTTTTTTTTTTAACTGAGAACACTAACTTACATATTTTTCCAATTTTTACTACTGCGTACACACACAGACACACACACACACGCTCACTCACTCATTCATAGATCTATTTTATATTCCTCATATGATTTTCTCTTCTATTCCTACTTTGGACCCAACTCTTGCCTTCACCTTTGCTTTCCCTCCTAAAATTTTAGCACTTGTCCTTCCTCAAGATTAAATTTAGTAACAGCTCTTGTTGGAATGTTATTTTTAAGTACTCCAGAATTTAGAGGTTGAGTCCAGTTCCTCTAATGTTCTGACTGCATGTATATTCTGACATATATGTTAATTTCCATGGATTAGACAGTTTACAATCACTTATAATCACAAAGTTACTCTTAAAATTATTAGATTATAAAATTTTCCTGCAGCAAAATGCAAAGAGAAAAATCATGAACTAGTTTTTAAAATGTAGGAAACCAGCTTGTATGTTTCAGAGTGTACTAGAGAAAAGTTGTGTTTTCTAAACCATTCTATTTCAGATAAACTACTTATAACTTTGAATTGGTAGAAAAACATAGTCTGATAATAAATAAGTTTTCTGTTAACAGGCAATTTCCACAAACTTAAATGAAGTAAGAATAGGATGAAACACATTATAGAGAAACAAAAGAAACTGGAAAAGAACAAAACAATCCAGACAGACACATTATTACAATGCTTTATTTAACCATCAGTGAAAAGTGTTTTCAAGAAGGACTAGATACGTGAAATGTTATAACTTCTGTAGTTCATTTATAGTCTGTTTTAGAGAGTTGTGTTTTTTTAATTGCATTATAAAATGTATATAATTTAATAAAAGGCATGTGTTTTAAGTGATAATATATAGTTTTTATTGTTCTGAACAAAAATTCTGTTCAATAGTAAGTAATCCTACTATCTGATTAAGAGTTAAAGAAAAATTTCATTTTCATAGTGGATTCAAGAACCAATTTATTTTCTTCAAAACTGTCCCATTAGCTTACAATAGGAAGTATTTTGACTTAAATATCTGAACTAGTTCATTGGGAATGATACAGCAAGAATTGCATTACTTAAAATAGAAATCTGTGGTTTTCTGATTCAGTTATTATTATAAGATATATTAAAACCTTTATGGGCAATGGGAAAATTTGATTTAATAACATTTTGATTCAAGTTTCTGTACTGATATTTTTGTAGTGGTGATTTGGAGCCTTGATTATATGTTGGTTTAAATGTTTAGAAGCAAAATATGGACACAACTAGTAAGAATATATATTCCACAAAGAATCTGTAGAAGATATCAATTGTATTCCTGCTTAAGTGACTGTTACAGTGTGTGGATATGATTTGCAGTAAAAATAAAATTTCAGAAATCTAGCTACTACAGAGGAAATATAAAAATCTATACTATTCATCAAATCTTTTTTTCAAAGTATTAGTTTTTGAGGAGGATTGACCCTATGTACAGTAAGTACATAAGACAGTGTGTAACTAGATCAAGCTGGATCTTCAGGATTATCATAGATCTTTATATATAGCCACATCATTTCCACTCTTTGCAGAGCTGCTTTTCTTATGCATTAATTGAGATTTTGCCCATATATCTATTTACAGGACCTTATCTTTTTAAAACTGACCAATATGATTTCTTAATAATTTACTTAAAATATATCAATGAAAATATAATATCATATATTACATCAATTTATTGTAAGCTGGAAGTCTGTAGTTTATGTCAGCATAGACAAAACTAAAATAAAACCATTAAAGACTTGACAACCAGAAGAGCAAATAGGAGGCTTTGTGGGGCATGTTGATAGATGGGTGTATTATTCTTATGATCATAAGTAATAGAAATTTTTTTTCTTCTGTCCATAATATAAGCAAATTTTAGTATGTGTTTGAAGCCATGAGGAGCTACACTGGGGTACCATGCTGGGCTATGCAAAAAATGATTATAGAGATCATCCACTACTTTCTCAATCAGTTAGACATCTCTATTTTCCTTAGGAAGACTATATGTGGTTTGAAGAGGGGAAAAAACTTTAAGGTAACAGTTTTTTATCATTTTTAATTGGTTATGTGTGTGCATATAACACATAACTCATCAGCAATCCTGGTTAGGATACTATTTTACTTAAAATCAAAGAAAAACTCTCAATTCCTTGCCAGTGATGGACGTGTGAGGCTCTGTATCTGTCAGTGGCAATTCTCCTTCCAGAGAAAGATGGTCTGCAGTATAAGAGAATGAATGAATCAGGAAATAAAAACAAACAAACAAACAAAAAAACGAGGCAAATGTAAAATGTAAATATAGATTGTTTTTGAGGGTCCAGCTCCCATGGTCCCGGAAACCCAGATTTTTCTCAAATTGTGCAATGATTCAGTACATGAATCAATACATTCTTATTTTATGCATATTTTAATTTCATTGCTACTATTCACAAAGAAGAAAGTCCTAAATCAATGTGTGTTTGTCAGCTTTTTATTATTTTAAAAAATACCTGACACAACAACTTATAAAGAGGAAAGGGTTATTTTGATTCCTGGGTTTGGAGGTGTCAGTCCATCATTGATTGGCTCCAAAGATTTAATTCTTTGTGCTTGTGTGGTACCTCATTGCAAAAGCATGTAGTGAAACCAAACTGCTCTACCCATGGGAGGAAAGATAAAACAAGAGGGAAAGGAAGGGCATGCCCACAATGACTGTAAGATCTCCCAGTAGGTGGCACTTCTTAAAGTTTCACTTCTTATTTCTGCCAGGCTGGTTACTTAGCCTTTGACACATGATGTTTGGAGAACATTCTGATTCCAAGCTATTTGCAAGACATATTTCAAACCTTTGATTTGCAAATGGTAGGAACTCAATATGTACATAATGGATAAAGGTGTAGACAAACGGAGCAATATGGTAGAGAGGAGAATCCAGCTGCCTCAAAAGGACACAAAAGGGGTGATGAAGTATGCGGGTTTGTAAGGCAAAGATCAGACTTCATTCCACCACTGAGAGCTTCAGTGCCAGTTGGCAAGAGTTTCAATAATACCACATTTGTATAAAATACTCATATCAAAATATAGTGCTAAGAGTTTTGGCCTGGATTCTGAAAAACTTGTGTTGGAATCCTGCATTAAACATTTACAGGATATACAAATTGGGAATGACATTTAACCTTTTTTTTTTTTTTAATTTTTTTTTTTAAACTTTATTTTATTTATTTTTATGTGGTGCTGAGGATTGAACCCAGTGCCTCACGCATGCTAGGCAAGCGCTCTACCACTGAGCTACAGCCCCAGCCCCGACATTTAACCTTTTAATCTTTGATATTTTAATCTGTAAAGTAGGAATAATAAAAGGAACTATCATAGTTGACTTTGAGATTTATTTGATAATGAATTAAAATGCTTAATATAGTGCATACTTCTCGGTAACAGCTGAAAAACAGTTCATTATTACTGCAATAAATGCAAACAAAAAATTATTTTATGTGCTATAAACTCTAAAAATAAAGAATGAATTTTCTAACAGCTCTATATTTTTTCAAACTAACAGTTAATATCATAATTTAATGAGTTACTTCATATTGTTACATATAAAATGTATAAAAACAGTCCACATAGATTATATTGGTTACTGAACTAATTGATTAGATTCTAGAGTTAAATAGAAATAAACACACATATATAAAATATTTTCCGTAATGTAGGTGAACTTATTTAATGAGATAATAGGAATAGCACTTAATTATTCATGATTCTTAAAAAACAACAAAACAACCAATGAAATAATATATACATTCATATGTGGAGATAATTATTTTAAGGAGTTGGTGCAAAAGATTTGTGGTAAATGCCAAATCCAAAATCCTTAGGGAAGGCTAGTCGGCTGGAAATTCAGATAAGATATGATGCTGCACATAGCATTTGTGGTTTACAGGCAAGCTGGGAACTCTCACAGAGTTTCTACTTTATTATTTTGTTTGGTTTGTTTGTTTGTTTTTTGGTTGTTGCAGATTCAGCACTGAATTTCTACTTTCAGAAACCTTAGTCTTTTAAGGCTTTCAAGTGATTGGGCAAGCCCCACCTGCATTATGGAGAATAATCAATTGTACTCAGTCTGCAACTTTAAATATTAATCACGTCTTTATAAAGAAAACTTTCACACACACTCAAAAAAAAAATCTAGATTAGTGTTTTGCCAAGCAACTGGGCACAGTAGCCTAGGGAAGCTGAGAAATATAATTAAGCATAACAAGCACTCAATCACCAAATCAGTTCTGTACATCACATTTTGGTATTTGTTTTTCAATTTATATTTCTAAATTCTAAGTTTGAGTCTCTATTTTACAGTTTTTATGGACATAAAAAGTTCCTTTAACTTCCTAGGATTTAGTTTTCTCTACAAGGATGACAAAAGTAACCCTTTGCTATTTACTAGGATTGACTCTTATAAACAAATAAATTTTATTCATTTTATATATCTTGACTGTATAAGATATATAAAATATCAGTGTTATGGTTTTAATGTGTGGTATCCCTCAAAAGCTCACTTGTAAGACAATACAAGAAGGTTTGGAAGAGAAATGATTGGTTTATAGCCTTAACCTAATGAGTGAATTAGTCCCTGATGGGATTAACTGAGTGTTAACTGGAGGCAGGTGGGGTGTGGCTGAAGGAATTGATTCATTGGGGGCGTGGCCATGGGGTATATATTTGTATCTGGCAAGTGGAGTTGCTCTCTGCCTCTGATCTTTGTGTGAGCTGCTTCTTTCCAACACATTCTTCTGTTTCACCTGGAGGCCGGAGGACTGGAGCCTGCTGTCTATGGATTGAGACCTCTGAAACTGTGAGCCCTCAAATAAACTCTTCTTCCTCTATAGTTGTACTGTTTGGGTCACTTAGTCACAGCAGTGAAAAAGCTGACTAAAACAATCAGGTTTTCAACCATTATATTCTGGGTAGCCTCCTTGGATAGATTCCCTCATTTACACACTTCACACATACATTCAATTGTTAGCCATTTCCATGAAACTGTGTACCAGTAATTATCAATGTAATAATAGTATCAAATTGAATTAGCAGTGGAGAAGAAGGGCTCTTGGTCTCACAAGGGGTATCATTAGGTGACATAAATTTGTTATTGTCACATGGTCTACTAAAGTCCTCAAAATGTTAAATGACGTCTAGTATAGGCTATCAGGTAAAGTCACCAAGGCTATGCTGCTCAAAAGTGGTCAAAATTAGATTCAAATACTCAGTCTGACTCTAACTCTATATTGTTATAACTATTATTTTTGCGCCAATTTGCTTTGAAGCTGTAATTTTATTCATATAAATTCAACATTTAGTTCCTGAATCCTTATCCATCCAAAGAAATCTTCTGGGCTTTAGAGACACCAAAATGAACTTGTGCTGTTCTTAGTTTATCACTCTATGCTTTAATCTATTTTCGAATCTATGATTCTTTAACTTTTAAAGGTGACTTATTCCTTGAAGAAGAATAGTATCACATACAGAAATATTAGATTAGGTCAAAAATAGTTGAACATTTAAATTTTCTATAAATAGATACAAGTATGCCAGATTCTTTGCTATTATATAGTCATATAAATGAAATTATATATCCATATTGGATTGTCAATATTGTATATTTATTTCTATGGACTAATCTAGTCCCTAATGAAATTTATATTTGAAAACCAATCCCCCAGGGGATGACATTTTAGATTGGACTTTTAGGAATAATTAAGTTAAGATGAGATAATGAGAGTGGGACCTTCATAGTAGGATTGCTACCCTTTTATAAGATGAAACCAGAGGGCTTGCTATCTCTCTATCGCATGTACTGAAGAAAGACCATGTGAGGAAACAAATAGAAAGCAGCTGAGACCCAAAAAGAGAGTTTTCACAAGACACTGAACCTACTGCTGGCTTGATCTTGGACATGCAGTCTCCAGAACTGTGAGAAATAAATTTCTGTTTTGTGAGTTATCCAGTCTATACAATTTTGTTACACCAACCTACCTTGACAAAAAATATATTGTATATCTACACGATCTCTCTCCCTCAATTTAAATAAGAAAAGTAAACAAAAATTGATATAATTGATTTATAGTGTTCTTGATGGCTTTTCACTACAGTGATAATATTGATCAAATTTCAGAGATATCATTTGATATCATCACACATATGAATATGCATAGGTGGCATGGACTTCAAGTTATCTCTCCACATTTACAATTGAAAAGAGCCTGTTATTTAGATGTTTTTGATTTATGTCTTTCCAAAAGTAGTTTTCCACATTTGTTTATTAATTACTGAAAATCATCTGTTATCACTTCTCCTATTGAGAAATCAAGTGCATACTGTCTCCTATTGAAACTGCACAGGTCCTTGGATTATTTTAACTACTAGAAGATGTTGGAATTGCTGTCACTCTGATTCTGGAAGAGACCTAGAAACAGCTATTTTGTGCTTCTGGGTTTTCTGAGCTGTGATTTGCAAATGGGGTAGATAGAGCACCTGGGAAGGCCATAAGGAGTGGGTTGTCCTCTAAACACCAGGAAGGCCCAGCCATCCCAGAACTTTGTTCAATTTAGCTTTTCATCCCCACCAGATAACAGAATTGTCTTACAAAGCCCCTTTACATCTTTCAGCATAGAGCAGCTCCCAAGGTATGTGAACTCTAAGGCAGGAAGACTTGCCTATGGCACCTAGTGCAATCCCCTTAAGTATTGTGAAAAATTTAAAAATACATGTTGTTCACTGCTGCCTTGTAAACAAGGGATTTGCCATTTTAAAAATATAATAGATATTTTGCCAGTCTAACAGCAAGACTTTGAACTGTTTTAAACATATAGTCATTGATATGACTAATACTGCCATAGAATAAAGAACTGTGACAGAATTAAGAACAAAATAATGAAGAAAAGTTGTTTCATTTTGTTCCTGGTACAATGTTTTCTTCTGTTCCTTAAAACTCAACGATAAGCCTCAATTTCAACAACATATTCTAATAATTAAACAACAGATTGTGAGCAACATAAAAGTTATTCAGTTTTATCAGTTTTAATCCATAGCTTAAGTTAAACAAAAACTTCTTATACTCTTAATATGCAGGTAAGTTTGCTAATCAAATGCTCTGTTTTAACAAGTCATTATTTTAGTTTGATCCATTCAAAGTCTTCTTTTGCATTGCAAATGTGGAAGAATGTGTGAAATTGTCATTGTTTTTAATATTTTAAAAACAAATGGAAATGATTCAGAAAAAATAAATTTTATGATCTACTATAATTTCTTCCTCAAATTCAACACATTAAAAGAGAACTAATTATCTTTCACACTAAAACTAATTTTCTTCCTTGATTCTCTGTTGTAGTTAATGCTATAACATGAAATGAATTATTGGTTAATTTATGACTGCAATTGAGATTACAATTATCAAAACTGCCTGCATGTGTTAGATTCTCAAAGCTCTACATTCAAGCCCATAAATAATGATAGAAATGCATGTCTGACTTCTCAATATAAATGTGAAAATTAAAATAACAATACATGTATGTCTGTGTATATGTATATACATGATTTGCTAGCTGCAAAATAGTAGAAAAATATAAGGCTTTATATGGTAAATAAATACTTAGGATATTTTTAAAATCTAGGCAAAAGACTTGGTAACACAAAATTCTGAAGTTAATTTAAAATATAGCTATGTGAAGAAACTCAATGTTAAACTGTCCATAAAATTTAGACATGTAGAATAATTGAATCTATTTTTTTTGTTTTCTTCTACTTTGCCTTCTCCTTACATTTTGCCCCTTCTCTTTCTTCTCCTGCATTTCTTTGACACAGATTTTCTAATCTGTATGTTTTCTTTCCGCATAACCAGAATATTTTCCAGATACATCTCAGGCAAACTAACTGGTCCTCAAGGCTTAGAGTCCCATTCATTTTCTTCTCAGTTAATTTTTTTGTATGAATTACATCTCTGAGGACACTTTGAAGACGAATTAAAGTACCCAAAATGTTATTGTCTGTATTGACTTAAACTTAGTAAATTTACAATAATAAGAAATATATAATTCCTATGAAATATCTGCTTGGGTTTTTTGATTGAAATCATCTTGCATGTTATATTTCTTATATTTGCCAATAATGTAAATTGAAGAGAATATTTACTCTTTAAAATGTCTATAGCAGTTATTTGTGCAAATCTTTAGCAATTAGCTTTTTATGGTTTTCACTTGTTATCTAGTACCTTGTATTCATTTTCCATTACCCTATAACAAATTCTATAAATTTATTGTATTCAAATGAAAGCAAATTACTCTTTCTTTATTTCCATGGCTGAGGAATCTGATTTCACTGAGTTTTCCACATAGGGCTCAAGAGGCTGTAATCAAGATGTTAATCAGTGTTTGAACTCATCTGAGGTTTGGGGTCCTCTTTCAAAGTCATTCAGCTTGTTGACAGATGTCTTTCTTTCTTTCTTTCTTTCTTTCTTTCTTTCTTTCTTTCTTTCTTTCTTTCTTTCTTTCTTTCTTTCTTGTGCTGTGTGATTGAGGTTTTTAGATTCTAGTAGCTATGGGTTCAGGAACACTGAGCCTCTAGAATAGAAAAATGACCCTTGTCAGGTAGCCCCTATAGACAGTTCACAATATGGATATTTCTTTTCTTTCTGAGCAGCCTGAGTGTGCCTTTCTGACTCTTTGCCATCTTTTCTGTGCTTATTTTCTTAATTCAGTCTCACACATGATCATCTTTATTTAGAGTAAATCAATGAGTAACTAATTTCTACCCAATTCTTATCCTATTATGTTGACAGAATTAGCCCATCTTCAAGAAAGGGTAATAACACAGGGTGTGTACCCAAAGGATTGGGAAACCTGGGGCCCATCTAACAATTTTGCCTACCATCGGCTGCTATTGACACTTCTGTAACTTCCATGTTCACAAGTGTATTTTTTATCTATCATCTATCCTGGTTTTGGTAAATCATAGGCAATAAAAAAGAATAGAACATTACTATAGACTCCTTCTGCAAGTGAAGTATTTTGTTATAAGTTGATAGTAGGTTTTTGTCTTTATATGTTGAATGAAGAGATACATGTATATATTCATAGACACAAATGCATGTAAAGCACACTTTTTCCTGTTGACATGGAAGTAACAGGGAGACAATTGAGGAGGAAGAAGGGGACAGGAGAAATGGGGAGGAAGGAGAGGGAAGGTAATAGTGGTAGATGTGATCTAAGTATGTTGTATACATAAACAAATATGCCACAATAAAACCCATTATTCTGTATAATTAAAATATAATAAATGTTTAAAAGATTACTTTTAACATAACATACCTTTAATGTTATACTTATCTGCATAATGTTAGCAGTTCAAACTTCAAATATTGTATTCTCTTTGTATTTCTAGTAAATAATCCTTATTAAATGAATTCTTATATTTTTAATTACCAGATAACCAGGATTTTGTCCTTATTGACTCATTCTTATCCTACTCCATCACCATCAAACATACTCTGAATTTATACTATATGAAAACACTGAATTAGCTGCTAAGCTAAAAAGTACCTGCTCTCAGAAATATATTTCCATGTAGATAATAAGCATATATTGATTTTTTTCTGTGTATCAATCCCTGTGTTCATTATATCTAAGAGAAAAAGGTGGCAAGTGATAAATGTCAAATAACTGGAAGAAGTAATGAGCACTATAGAAATTTAGAAAATTTGATGAACACCTTTTGTTTCTTGCCTGTCCTTTGTTACTTCATCAGTTAAGTACCTGATGAGATTGACAACATTTATTATAAAGAGGCTCTTCAATTTAGTTTGTGCTAAATTTGATTTTTGTCATATTTTTCCTATTTTATTGAAATATATACTAGTATGACTTGAGTTTCTCATGAATAATGAAGTATTCTGTGCTTTCTTTCTGTGTCATTATGGTTTTTTTCCTAGACCCAAAATATTGGAGGTTTATGAGATGAAATTTCACATCTTAACACATACAATAAATAATATTTGATTTTTTATTTTCATTGTTATTCATCTGCAGTGGAGTACTAGGTTAAATCTCTGACAATGCAAAGAGAGTTGTATTTATGATGTGCACTTGAAAGAGGAGTCAGAAATTAATTTAGAATCCATGATACTTTGTTTACTAACATATAACATTATTGAGATATTCCAGCAAGCATCACTCTGATTTCTTTCATCCATCATTTTATTGCTCATGAACTTGGATATTGTTCAAGAGAAGGTCAAGAACAGATATGCCAAAGCCTGTGTAATTCCATATTTTAATCTTTTCCTGAATGCTGACATAAACTATAATTTTCATATATGGGTAAATCAGTCCATGAATAGGAAATGCACAATTCTGAAATAATAAGCATTAGCCACTGTAATAAGCAACCAAAAATGTAATAAAAAAGGCAGAAATAGTCAAGACATATGAGTAAAATTATTAAGGTTGGGCAGTGATATTAACCTGTCTAAAAATGTAGAAGTTATGTCATATTTTACCCCTCTCTAAAACATCACTTCAGGCTTTCAAATTCCTTTGAATAAAGCAATTGGATTTATCACAATGACCACCTGCAAGGTTTCTCCATAAGAATTAATTGCCTTTATCTTGCAGAGGTCAATAGTTCTAGATTATGTTTTATTTCTCTTTGAATTTGGTTTGTATAATTGTTTCATGGGAACTATGCCAGTTATTAGAATTACTTTGCATTTCACAAATATGTCATTTTAATGCAAATGGTAAAATGCATAAAAATGAAACAAATATTCCTTAGACTTTTTTTCTGAGAAATACATTCTGATGAATACATATGTTTTCAGTGGAGAACTCAATATCAGTCTAAGTCTTTTACCTGTACACCAACTGGTAGATTCCATTTTCAAATATGGCTCTTAAAGTTATTTTATTATATCCAAAAAACAGTGGTTTTAGACAGTTTCCAGTTTTTTTTCTATAAATGAATAATAGTGAAAAATTTTGATGAACTAATTCTTGAAATGACACTTCATTTCTTCCTATCTGAAGAAGATGGATTTAAATAACAGATAGCTAAGATAGTTTTATTCATTCATATCTTGATGGGCACCTAGACTGATTCTATAACTTGGCTATTATGTATTGTGCTGCCAAAAACAATATGCAAAATGAACCCCAATGTCAGGTAAATCAACAATGAATAAAAGTGTGTAAATGCAGTATTATTTAAAATTATTATATTACAGCACTTATTTTAATATTTTATTATTTACTTTCATATATGTACTGTAGTAAGTAAGACTGGTTAAGACACATTTCAGGACTTGAATTGGTATGCTTTTATAGATTTATAAAACAAGAAAGCTCTTCCATCATTTTCTGTGTCTATTGTTTATGTAACATGGAATTATTTGTTCCTGCAACACAGATGTAAAATGTTCTGGCATTTAGATAGTTTTAAGTCCATATTTTATTTCTTCTTTTAGACAACTTTTTTCAATTACATTCTATTCAGAAGTTCCATAAAATAGACTTTGAATTTCATATTTTCCTTAGAGAAACATCTGTTTCACAATGTTTTCAATTTTGATGGCAAAAAAAGTCAATATGTGGCAATCTTCATAAAGCTGGTTATACTTTTTATCGTATCTACAATGTATATTTTTCCTTTGTTCAATTTTCCAAGAGCTTTTAGAAAACGTCTATTAAAATAAACTTACTTGTATATTAATATTCCTTAAATACATAAGTAATAATTCCTAAGTGATATTATTTTATTAACTATTAGCCTCAGTATTCACCAGGCAAGCTTTGTTGTTTGTCTTATATCTTCGTAAATTAAAGGTTTAATTGTTTTTCTTTTTCTTTAAAGCAATAAGATTTTAGGTGGTATATTAATTTCCAATTGAAATTTTACTTCATCCCATAGATTTTTACATGTATGTTACTACATGTTGTCATGTTTATTTTCTAAGCATCTCTCTTTGTTAAGATATTAGAATTTCCTTTAATATATTTTTAAGTTTCCATAATAGTATAAGCTATTTAAAAATATACTTCATTAATTTAAATGTAATTTTTCTTTGCCTTTTTAAAGAGATCATTGTCTATTATGTAGTTTTATTAGAATGCTTCAACCTTGGAGTATATGTCTGTGTGTGATGTAGAATATGATCTAAATTGAAAAATTTTCATGATATGTGTGTGCATGAGTGTACAGAGACAGAAAGAGATCATGCATTTTCAGGAGTACATTCAGGTGAAAGTGAAAGAGTACTGCTCATTTGAATATCCACTGAAATAGAAAATTAAAATTCTGATACTTTTACTGTTTGTCAGTGCATTAATTAGTAAATTAAATATTCTTCAAATGCCCTCATGTTGGAGTCTTGATTATCAGGGAGGTGGTGAAAACTTCAAGAGGTGTAGTCAAGTAGGAAGTATTTAGGTTGTTGAAGGAATGACCTGAGGGGTATTGTGTGAACCCAGCCTCTTTTCATACTCTGGTTTACTCCTTGGCTATGAGGTGAAAAGTTTTAGTACACCAAATTCTCCCACCATGACAAGTTGTCCCACCATAGGCCCAGTAGCAACAGGACCAATGGATTATATAGACTGATTCCTTCAAAGTCGTGAGATAAAATAAACATTTCTCTGTATAAGTTGTCATCTAAGATACATGTTATAGTGACAGAAATTTGAATAACACACTCATAAAATTGTAATATTCACAATAATTCTTTGATGTAAGACCTAGGTATTACTATATTTTACATATGAGTGAACTGAGACATTAAAGAAAAGCATTGGACTCTCGTGCACTAAGTCTTCTTTCTCTTGGGATTCGATTCTGTTTAAGAGTAATAATGAGCCAGGCACGGTAGCACACACCTGTAATCCCAACACTTTGGGAGGCTGACACAGGAGAATCTGAGTTCAAAGCCAGTCTCAGCAAAGGCAAGGTGTGAAGCAACTCAGTGAGACCCTGTCTCTAAATAAAACACAAAATGGGGCTGGGGATGTGGCTCTGTGGTCAAGTACTCCTGAGTTCAATCCCCAGTACCAAAAAAAAAAAAAAAAAAAAAAGTAATAATGATTTTCCTTCCATTCAGAGAGATAGGATTCTTGTGACTTTTGTGAGGAATAAAGTCTCTGAAATAAGGTCATCTTAGCATAGCTTTTATGAGAATTGCACATTTCCTCTACTTTTTTTCTCAGAAACCACAGCTGATATTTGAGAAGTCTAAACAACCTGAATATGCTATTGTGTTTGTTAGTCTAAAATAGGCAGGAGAAAAATCTTTTAGAAAAAAAAATTAAAAAGGAGGTAAATAGGCACAGAGAAAGATTGATAGGGAGAGAGATTGACCATGCCTGGTTAGTCCCCAGCTATTCTGGTGCCCAGATATATCAGTCTTACCAGCTGTGGTTACTGACATAATGGAACAGAGATAAGCCATCTCTGCTCACCTTATTACCTTCATAACGGTAAGACGTAATAATGAATTGCACCATTTGCAACATTATTTGTTAGGCAGCAGTAGGTAAGATCTTTTTTCCTGCTCTTTTACATGCATTGAAAGCACATATTGCATTCTTTTTTTGGTAATTTTTCATATTACAAACAAATTTAATATGATTTATGCACTTATTTTTATGTATTAACTGTTGTATTAACTATAGTTAATACAATATGTATTAACTATATTGATTTTCATGAATATAAATGCAAAATGATAAAATCATAATCAAGTATCAGTATGCTTTTTACTTAAATAAATGTGTAAATGTTGTTTTCTTAATTTTTTAAAGTTTAACATTCTATTGACCTAAAGTTTTCTTTTTTAATATTAATATTTGGATTTTATTTTATTGCTTAATCTACTATGATAGCCTTTAGATGTTTGTTTAATTTATTTATCTTATTTTTTATCTATCAGCCATAGTATGCTTATAAGTGCCCCCTACTTTAAAATTGTATTTAGATCTTTACGGATTAAATGACTAGTTGGATAAAAATAATCTACTGAGTTTGCAATATTTGTACAGTAAAACTCTGAATTTTTACCTGTATTTGTTGGTGCTTACTGTGGAAATAGGAAATTCACTATGTTTCTAATTATTTTGTCCTGATTATTTTGTTTTGTATTTTGGATATGTTTATCATGGTGATATTTTTATAGAAGATAAAGACATAAATATTCTTAAATTAATTAACACTTTTTTAAGTTTTCCATTAAAAATAAAATCATGTAAATCATTTGATTTAAAACTCAAATCATTATATTAGAATGTTTTGCATTACTCTTTTCCCTGCTCTCTTAATTTTGTAATTCCATCCTGTATGAATAGACAGGTTTTTAAACCATCTATGAAGTGATATTCTTTGAAGTTCAATGTTAGGGGAATTTCCTATATTCATTTTTTATTTTATCATGTTGATTTTCTGCGGCATAGAAACCACTCTGCACTGCATGTTGTACATGCAGTGTACACTGTGTACATTGTTCATCTCAATGCAATCTTTATGATTCTGTAAAAAGAAAACATCAGTATGTTGAAAATTTGAATTTAAATTTCTTTAAAATTCACATTTTGTCTGGAGATTATTCTATTTATTCAAGGTATGATGATACATGTTTTAGTTCACATATAAGCTATAAATCTATGCATTTCTAGTAAGGGTCAACAACAAATTCAAACTAGGTTGTTCTGTTATGTATTAGTATGAGTCCTAGTTCAGATCTCTGAGATAGGTGAAAAATACATTTTAAAATGTACTTTAAAGACTTTTACCACATCCAAAAAGTGAAGCTGTGAACCAGGGTGAGTAGGAAAGGGAAGGAATTGGAATAGAAGCAGAGTCAGTCCCAGCAGGAGCCCTGCCTTCTGTCTAAGTGTGTGTCTTTAGTGGTTGGTGTAGCAGCCAGGAGTCAGCCTCCCAGGGTCCCTGGTGTTTCTCTGGAATATCTCACTTCCTTAAAAGCCAACCATGGCATATCCCTGTATTTGCCTGGCAGAATCATCTACTCAGTGAGGGCTTCAAGTCCAAGCCAAGAACAAACCTTGCCAAATGTACTCTTCTTATTTTGGCTTCAAGCAACAATAATGGTTCTTCAGTGGCATTGCCAAGGTTGAAAATTCACTCCCAGTTGTCCTATTGTTCATCTTACTAAATACGAATGGCATTATGTTGGGATCTATCTGGCACACAGATAGGGAGTGAGTCACAAATTTGTTATTATTTAAAGATGTTCCTTTATACTCTATATAACAAACAATTACTTAATGTTCCTGACACTGAGGAAACCCTTTTTAATTTCAAATATCAATTACAGTTTTTCTCTATTTTTTAAAAATTTTATTTATTACTTCACCTCAAGACAGGGGTAGAAAATGGCTGAGGAACAATTAGATTGAACCCATGTTGAGGTTTTCATCTCAATAATATCAGTTCTCCATTTTATAATAAATATTCTTACCTAGATACTAGGCCTTCAAGAAGTGAAATTATCTTCTATTGTAAATTAAACAGAACAAGAAAAACTTCCTTAAACTGCAGCAGTTGTTCCTGACAGAATATACTTTTAGTGTAAACTAACAAATAGGCAAGTATTGAGACTGAAGAAGCATTAAAAAGTCATGTTGATGTCAGACAAACTGTATATATTATCTTGATTCTTCATTATTTCCAAGTCCCAGTTAAAGTAACAATCTCCGTAGACCTAATGTATTACTTATAATGTGAGTAAACTTGTTATTTTTACCTATTTGGCAAATTACAGTAATCAGTGTCTACTTGGTTTAAAACATGACAGACATTTAGAAACTGATGGAGTTATAATTCAAAATTTATAGCAAAGAGAATGAGATAGAGACAGAGATCCAGCATATGAAATTACATAGCTAAAGATGTATCTGCTAATAAAAGTCCTCAGTTCAGAGGATCAAATGTGGGCTCTATTTATCTCCACATCTGCTGGATTGACTTCAAAAGTGATACAAGGGCTGGGGTTGTGGCTCAATGGTAGAGCAATTGCCTTGCATGTGTGAAGCACTGGGTTCTATCCTCAGCACCATATAAACATAGATAAAAAATAAAACAAAAGCATTGTGTACATCTATAACTAAAAAATAAAAAAATAAAGAAAAAAGTGATACAAACCAGGCGTGGTGGTGCACGCCTGTAATCCCAGCACTTAGGGAGGCTGAGACAGGAGGATCGAGAGTTCAAAGCCAGCCTCAGCAACAGCGAGGCACTAAGCAACTCAGTGAGACCCTGTCTCTACATAAAACACAAAATAGGGCTGGGATGTGGCTCAGTGGTCGAGTGCCCCTGAGTTCAATCTCCATTACCAAAAAAAAAAAAAAAAGTGATACAGCCTAACACTTAAAACATCTAATAGATGGTAGCTGTTCTTATGAACATCATTAATGTCAGCATTATATTTAGCGTGGTACTATGTTATATCTGAAAGTGTTTTTCTAGTGAAAAGCATATAACAAAGTTGTTTCATTCAACTGTAATTCAGTGATCACCTGTAAGGGGTCAGATAACGTGTCAGCCGCCAGTAAACACAAAAATGAACAAGACACTGCCTTTGTTCTTGAACCTAGCTCTATTTCAGAAATATGAAATCTAGCACTAATAATAGCTAATCAGTAAAGATGGTATATATTAGAGAATGAAAATAATATTAAAGAGTGTCCCTATTATACACATAAAGACACAATTTACTTAGAATTTATGTCACAAAATAATTTGGCACACCCACTTTTCTCCTTCATTAAATGGAGACTATGAAATAATTCATTTTGAGGTTTGTGGTTATGGAAGGTTACAGGGTTATGGAAATCTGAAGAAATATTAGTGTGTTGCTTTTATGTCTTTAATAGATCTTTTTCTGATACAGCAAAGAATAACAACTACATCTAATAAAAGCTTAGAGTGAGTTAACCTTATATAGTGAGTTATTGGATGCAAACTTCTCCCACAGTGACTTTCCAGGTTCTGGATTTGTGTTCTTCCATAAAATTCCTTCAAAGACACTACCTTCGCGATCAGGGACAATCAACTCCACCACATTTCCAGCAATGGGGCATTTTGTACCTCTTCCAAGTTATTATTAAGAGCTGAACTTCCAAATATAAAGATGGTTGATTAAAACTAAGTCCACATTAAAGTAACAAGTAAGACTGTACATACTTACTACAATAGCATACGTAAGAAACCAAGTTGAAGTTATGAGCACCATCAAGGGCCACTATTCCTCATGGAATAGCATTGTTTGGGGTCTAGTGGATGAAAACATTGTGGAAGTCATGTCACTGCCAACAGTCTTTAACAAAAGGCTTCTGCTGTTCCATGCACCTGGGGCTGAGGGAGGGGAAAGAGTGGAAAAGAGCTGGCACTGAGTCATAGTGGAGAAAAGAACCTTTAAGTACCCTCACCATCTCCATAATAAGGTCTGTACAGAGGCTATTGGAAAAGGTCTTAACATAGCAATACTTGGGCTAGCAACACAGCTATTGCTTGGGAAAACACAACACCAGGGAGCCTAAGGGCTCCACATCAACTCCTTGAGATGATAGTGCACCACACATGCACAAAGTCTGTAGGGAGAAGGCAAGCTACCCAGGAACCCGCCATGGAAGACCCTTACAATTGCCTTGAATCAGACTCTTCACTTATTTAATAGGGAAGACCTTAAAATCTTCTTTCTTTTTCTTGTTTCCTTTTGCTTTTGATATTTTAAATCTGATTGACTTAGAAATCTACTCATAGGATCATACTGTATTATTTTATTCTCTACTCTTTATCAGTGATCATCAGTGTTCCTTGTATATCTTTGATTATATCTTTGGGGATCTTTTGCATTTTTTATTTCAATTTTTTTATTTCGATTCTTATTTCAATAACTGCCTAATATTAATTGCCAAAAAATGTGTATTTCTTGCATATAGTGTCTTTCTATGTTTAGTTAATTCCAACTTTCATTTGGCTGTATTTGCTAGTGTACTAAATGAGCTCTCAAATTGACTCAGTAAGAATGATCTCATTATCCTCCTAAGTAACTTTTTTTTTCATCTGAATTCCTTGTGATTGATTCATGTCATTTTCCAGGGCCACTTAAGGTAAGAACATCAGAAACATCATTGGTAAAGATTTTGGCCACCTACCACATCCATTAGTCACTAAGTGTGTTGAATATGTTTATCAAATGATTCTTGATTCTCTGTTTCCACTGATTTTTTGTTCTCTTTCTTCCCACTTTCAATCCTCCTTCCTTTTTAATGTAATGATAATGTATTTTTTCAAAACGTTTTAATTTAAACCTTGTCAGTCTTAAAATCTAGATCTCTCTTGTGTCCACAAGATACGTAAAATAATTCTAATCTTTAATTTTTCACTCCTAAAATACTCACTAAAAAAAAATTAAGCTTTCAAATTTTATTTTCTGTCACAGATTATCATCTTTTGTGAGTCATAACTTTGCACAAACTCATTTTGTGACTAATAAATTCCTTCTTGTTTTCTCCAATAGTGAACTCCTAGTAGCCATTAAATTCATATACTGCCTGGGATGATGTGAAGGCTCAGTCCCCCTTAGATTCTATGTAAACCTCACTGTGATAATAATCATCACATCATTCTCTAATAATGTATTTTAATGGAATAATTTTTTACTAGATTTCAAGTCACTTTAAAGGCTGAGAATTTGCATTCATTATTATATCCCTCAGTCCTGTCTACACGTCTGATACCTCAAAACAACTAATGTAATTGTTTCTCATAAAGGAATACTAATTTCAAAATAATTTTAATGAGTAGAACACTGACATATTCAGAAAATATAGAAAATATTGATGTGTATCAGTACTAATTCCCTTCTGCTAAAACATATTTCACCTTCTTTCACAGTTAATGCTGTCTTCTATTGTCATATCAAAAGCATTTAAGTATTCACATATGCCTGCATACTACCAAATGGTGCATAGAATGGTCTCAATGAGTTTATAGTCATCTAGAAAATTAAAATTTAAGGATATGTTTTATCCTGGAATTTAGATAATTTGGCAAGAAAATGTCATAAGAATTTATCTTAAAAATATGTGAAAAAATAATATATTACATAAAACATTTTCAACATGCCAAATTTATTTTTGCCAAAGTTAATTTGTATATGCACTGAAGGATGAAAATCAACTTGTGTTTTTACAAGTATAACTTACATTGTTTTAATTTACATCAAAATATAAAATGTTTAAAATCTAAATGAATATACTGTATTTATCTAATTTTAAATATCAAAATTGTTATGTAATAATGCACCATTACATATAAAATTTAAAGTGATTTTTGACATAATAATAAGCTATTTAAAAAGTTACAATTTTAAGGCTGTTGCACACTTAGTTGACCTGGTCCTTATCACCTGAAATGTTGTAACAGCTAATATTTTAGCATGCCAATTAATGTCAAGTATAAATTTTCAGGAATACAGTCTTTAAAATGTAGAAAAATGGTTCATTAGTAAAGAAAACTTCATGTAAATCACAATTTCTACTCCCTTAACCAAACTCTTATGATTTAAAATATTTAAAGGGTTCAAAATCTGTTAAGAATTACTATCTTTAATTGCTTCTCAATCGAAGATTTAATCTAATTTAATTAATAGTTCACCAGGTTAGAATATTAGAAAGTACACAGAATTTGAATTATAACTGCACAGGTACAGGTCAGGCTCTACCACTTATTAATAGTTTCACCTATAGGGAAGTACTTAACCTCCTTGACATTACTCACGTGAAGTCCATATACATAAACTAAATATATGCAAATATATGTACATATATATGTGTATATATACATTCACACATACATATATAGCACTATGCTAATTCTATTTAAATATTAGATACCTTCAGGGGAACTGAAGCATTTTCATTTTTACATTATGGTAATAATAGACAAACGAATTTGATTTATAAAAGCAAAGGCAGTGTATAATAGAAATTTTTGGTGGGTACCATATAATCAGAGATAGAGAATTATAAGGTAAATTAGACCATGTGAAGTCTATGACACTTCCTACCCCCCCAAAATGCTAGTTAAATAAAAAGATAAAGGAATTCATTAATTAGAAATTAAATTAATGTTATTAATACCACGCATATTTTTTCAAAATTGGTAGTTTGTGGTAAATTTTATTATCATGCATGTTTTTCAGTCCTGACTCCAAATATATATCGTTGGCCAAAATTTTAAACTTTATATGCCTAATTTCTAGGTACATAAAATATTGGTATCAGAGACGGGTGGGGGAAATCTCCAGAAAATATAAGGGAGACCAATAGAGTAGAGGAAGAGAATTGAGAGAGAGAGTAGAGGGAAGGGCAGGGGAATTACTGAGGAAGGATATCTACCAAATTATGCTATATCCATTTATGTATAGACCACTATATGTGTGTGTGTGTGTGTGTGTGTGTGTAGACATGTCTACACACACACACACACACACACACACATATGTAATTATTATATAATAGAAGGACAATCAGTAATATACAACAAACAGATAAAGGGAAGGAAGGAAGAAGAGGAAAGATACTGAGGAATGAGATTTATCGAGTTATATGCATGTAAAAATATGGCATAATGAATCCCACTTTTATGTGTAATTGTAATGCACCAATAAAAAAACAATAACAAAAAAATGGGATACAAAACCAGGGCTTTACTTAGGAACTAATTAGTTAATATCCCATTTCCAGGTATTTGAACGAATATTTCTTGTATACCAATATCTCACAAATGCCAGAAATATTAACAGTATTATTTTTTCTATGTCTTCATTATCATCACTAGTATATTTTAAAATAATGGAAACTTTGGATTTATAATCTCATACAGAAAAATACTGTTCTATGATTTAGTATATCATCTATTTTCTCCAATGACTAATAAAAATTGCCATTTTATCAATGAGCAAAGTAAAATGATTTTTAAAATTTTTAATATTCTTATCTGAGATACCAGATCATTAACAGAAGGCAATTGTGCTTAAATTGTTGACCAGATGTTTTCAACAGTCATACTTTTTTAATTTCATTGTCTTAGAATGATATTAGAAGGAGCTAGATTTTGTAAATATATTGTTGCTTATTAGTACATGCAGTTAAAACTAAAAGCACTTTTATTATTTGTACATTCTAGAATACACAATATTTTGTTTTGCTATAAATGATGTATTATATTTAATTTAAATAATTTGTACTCTATACTGTTTCTAATATGACTAAAATATTTTTTTTTGGTATCAGGAATTGAACCCAGGGTTGTTAAACCACTGAGCCACATCCCCAGCCCTTTTTTTAATTTTTTGAGACAAGGTCTCACTAAATTGCTGAGGCTGGCCTCAAACTTGTAATCTTCCTCCTTCAGTTTTCTGAGTTGCTGGGATTAAAGGTGTGAGCCACAGTGTCCATCATAACAGCAATAATTAGTGGTCCATCATATGATCACCAATTTGAAATTAATTGTTTAACTTAGTTCATTCTTTAAATATAACATCGTTAAGAGTTTTTTTTTTTTTTTTTTTTTTTTTCCCAGCAGAGAATAGAAGATATTTTCTTGAGTATTTTCCCATTTTTGGCATGTTTTGCCTTGCAACTAGCTGGTATAAAGAAATTATTTTACAAATGTGTTTCTAGTAGTGGAGTGTAGACAAATCTCTCTGAATTGTTGTCATGTTCTCAGAGCAGTTTCTGATGAAGTCTTGACATGACCCATCCTTTCAGGAATGTATAGTCCTATTCAGTAGCACTAGAATTGTATAAAGACCATCAGTGTTGATCCACATTACTCCCTTTCTTTGTGAAATACTAACTACAGTGCTTTATAATAATACACTATTGGGTTTCCTCTTTTAAGAAAAATGCTGTTAAGGATCAAAATAGAAATGATTTCCAAAGAAAGGAAATGAGATAAAAATAGTTGGAAATAATTTTAGGTGAGGTTTCATAAAATATTCTTTCAGAACACATAATTAAAAGGATAAACACTTATTTCAATGATAGTCACATCTCTATGAAGGGCAAATTCACAAGTTTTTATCTGAGTACTGATATCAGGAGCATTTACAATCTGTATAGAGTACATATTTTTAAGAACTTTAAGAGTTTTTGCTTTCTATTTCATAAAGGTTTACTGTACTTTAGTCAAATAATAGGTTGAAGATTATTTTTTAGCGCAACTTATATTTAGCTATCTTAAATTCACTTCAATCTTTAGACTATGTTTTGGGGAAGTCACCTCAGTACTTTTTCCATCTTCAACAAATCTAAAAGGGCCATTAATTCATCCCAGATGGCGAATACAATGCAATACTCTATCTTGACGATAAAATGTGACATGCCATGAAAGTTTTTATTCATATCTATAAGGATGTTTGCAAATGTCTATTTTATATTCATGCAGAATGTGAGAAATGCCGGTAACCACTCATTCCTCCAAACATTTTTCATTTCCACGTACTGGTAGCAATTTAAGCGATGATATTTCAGTAGTCTTTTTTTAGTTGATATTTATGCATATGAGAATTGTCCATATAATTCATATACAAGAACTCCATGATTTATCATTTTTACTAATTCAGACAATAGCATGTTATATCAATTTCAGAGAAAATATAGCAATTTCTTATTCTGACCTGGACTTTATAATAAAAAATAAATAAATAAAATAAAATATTAATCATGAATTTATTCTCTAAAATTGATATTGCAGAAATTGGTAATCCAGAGTTGCAAGAAAGAAAAATTTTAAAAGAATAATACAGATGATAAATTTCTCAACAAATAATTTTAATCATCTATAAATTTTATCATTTTTCAGGCCCCAAGATACTTAGCTGATCTACCTTTTCAGTATTTTTAGAGTAATTATATGGTTTTGGATAGTATTATAATGCTTCAAATGTTAATTGTATTTATTGAGGATTAGGGAAATGTATGGTCCCTCATCTTCACAGAAACAGAAGTTGATTCTTCTGTTTTTTATTGTAATTTGGAAGATTTTAAGTTTTGCATTGAAATATATATATATTTTAATGTTCAGTTATCACATTTTTAATGATTAAGAACTTTAAAACTGGAAATATTCCCAATTTATATCTTGTTTCTGTGTTGTGAATGCAAAACATCTGTTTTATTGTTGTTGTCACGCCCCAGAAGATAATTTTGTTTTTTGGTTTTTATTTATGAGTTTTATTTCTTCTGTTTTTTTTAAATTATTTTGGTTTTATATTTAAAAGAGCAACTCTTGGATATCAAATCATTTCAGAATTTCAATTTATATTAAAGGATAAAAAATAAGGCAGATAATGTACATCATAGATTTCTATTATTTTTGTGTGAACGCTTGTCTTTTTTCACTTGGATTGATCAGATGTTACAGAGAAAATATCCTAATATTCTGCTTTCAGTATACTGTCTTACCTTCATTTGATGAACTAGTAAATTGGAGATTCTCTAATCTTGATATATATTATGAAGTATGTATATGATTGTATGTTCTTAAGTGAACTCATTCTGAACACTCCCATCTAGATATATCTGGAATTCCCCAAACCAGAAACTCTGATTGTTACTTTTAGATAGTAAAATCCAGTTTATTTTTTCCAACTCCCCAATTATTAATATATAATAGACAAATCAAACTGTATACATTTTTGGTACATAATGTGGTATTTTTATAAATATTTACATTATGAAATGATCACCATAACCAAGATATACATATCATGTTACATAATTCCCCTTTTCCATATAGGTGATAAGAACATTTAAGATCTGCTTTCTTATTTTGTATTTAAATTTTCTCAAATTTAATTCAGTAAGTTTATTTTTTTAACTTCCACCTGTCTTGAATCCTTTTATTTTTCCAACAGAAAATAAAACATATTCAATAATTTCAGTGTCATTAAAGTATCTGGGAAAATATTCATTTTCAGAGAAACATTTATAATATATAGTGTTTATTATATATCTCCTGTATTTTTTCTTTCTAGATGTTTTATTTCTTCTTTTTAGATATATAGAACAGTAGAGCATATGTTAACATATTATGCATTCATGGAATAGAACTTATTCTGATAAGGATACCATTCTTTATACATAATGTGGAGTTTCACTGCTTGTGTATTCATACATGAACATAGGAAAGTTATGTCTGATTTCTTCTACTGTCTTTCCTAATCACATCCCCCCTGTTTTCCTTTTCTTCCCCCTTTGTGTAATCTAATGAACTTCTATTCTTCCTTCCTCCTCCCTTATTATGTATTAGCAACCAAATATCAGAACATTCAGCCTTTGGTTTTGGGGGCATTGGCTTATTTCACTTGGCATGATAGTTTCTAATTTCATCTGTTTATCAGAAAATGCCATAATTTCATTCTTCTTTATGGCTAACTAACATTCTATTATGTGTACATACCACATTGCCTTTATCTATTCATCTGTTTAAGGGCACCTGGGATGGTTCCATATATCTCACTCTAATCATAATGACAATTATCAAGAATGCAAGTAACAACAAATGTTGACAAGGATATGGGAAAAAGGTTCACTCATACATTACTGGTAGAAATGTAAATTGGTGCAACCTCTGTGACAAACAGTATGGAGATGCCTTAGAAAACTTGGAATGTAACCACCATTTGTCCCAGTTATCCCACTCCTTGATACATACCCAAAGGACAAAATCAACCTACTATTGTGACACAGGTATATCAATGTTTATGGCAGCTCAATTCACAGTAGCTAAAATCTGCTTTTTTGCAAATTCCCAGCATAAACTCTAATAGCATTAAGTAGAGTCATCAAATTGTACACCCGATCTCTAGAATTACTAATTGTGTACAATGAAGCTTTGTTGATATTTACAATATCAGGGTATGACTTGGGCAGGGAAATAATGTTATCTTCCACTGGTCATTCAACATGAAAATTTCTGAGCCATTTTGATTATTTGTGCTGACATTTTGCTTAAGTCTTTATGTTTATCATTTATGGTGTTATTGGTCCTTTTCCTAAACATTTGGTGTGAATTTAGTAGTAAGCAGAGCTAAGTGCTTACAACAGAGCTAAATTCAATTTTTAGGTAAACAGCCAATTATTTTTGATGGAATTTTTAAAGGATTTCTCCATGTTTATATAGAAGGATTTGTTAGTTAATTTTTGTTTATTTTATTTGGGCTGTTTTTTTGTCTTTCTTCCTTAGACTTTTTTTTTTCTTGAGAGAACTTTTCCAAAGTTCACTAGATGATGTAACCTGATCCTAAGTTACTTGTATATATATTTTATATTGCTGAATTATACATACTTGCCATTATTCCATTTGAAGTTATGTATGATATCATTATAACATTGATATTTCAAAGTGAATCTAGATGATATTCAAAATAAGATATGTTGCTCCTTCATCATATTTTCCTTTTTCATTTGAATATTTCCACCAGCTTTTTTGAATCTTCCAACATTAAAGTACTTTACAAAGCTATACATCAGTTTTCTTTGCATTATACTATTTGAATTATAAAATAATAGGCACATTAGAAAGAGAAGAATAATTTTCTGATACAGCTTTGAATTGTCTTCCACTATTTCTCTAAGAGTTTGATATATCATGTTGATAATTGCTCAAACTTCCTATTCTCTATTTGTATTTGAAAATTTCATTTCAAGTATCAGCAGATAATTTTTTCCATCTGTGCTTTCTTACACATGAAGAGTATTTCCTAGGAGTGTTTTTGGGTTTCTTAGAATTTATAATCGGAGTCTTTCAAGTTCCAGATACCTATGAAGTTCTCCACTTAATGTATGCATGGAAATTTGGCAATCCCTTACTGGCAAGAAGTAGAAGATGAGAATAGCTCTATTTCTCTTCACATTATTTTCCTTTCAAATAGAATATTTTTAGTTCAGTGAAAATTCTAAGTCTGTTTTGCAATGTATGAAATATTTAAGTGAACAATGTTGACCTCAATGTTACTGGTACATTCATTACACATTACTTTTCAACATGCAGTAAATAATACATCTTACATAAGTACTTGGAAGTATTTGAGAAACTACTGTCTTAAAATATTGTATGGGAATAATGACTGGTGTATACGTGATATAATGATTTTCCTTGCCACAAAATCCTTCCCTGAACAAGAACACATATCCAATTATCTTTATATAGGGCAACAAAGGCATTGATACTATTTAAACATTACCCATCTCTAAAAGCATCAATATTTGTATTTCTGACAAGCTATTTTGGAGTCACAAGTCAATGTGTTTTTTTCATATTTTGCAGATTTGAAAATACTTTATAGTCCATGGTATACATTGTGGAAAATATGGAAAGTTATTCACTTTTACCATCTTATAAGTTCTCACCACTAACACTCTTATATAACACATCTTTAGTAATGCCCTCATGATCTTGTACACCTTGCCTCTGTGAAAGATGATTATTTTTCTTGTCCTCAATTGATAGACCTCATTCACTTCACTTCCCTTCCTGACCTATTCAAACCAGAAGTCATTAATGGAATCAAATAAGATTGACATTTATACCTGGTAGAAGGTGCAGTGGAATTACAATGTCCTAAAGCAGAGTGTTGGAAATCAAGGCTAGTCAGAAGGCAACCCATTAAGGAAGACAGATTGAGTTGGGCTGTTGGAAAATGAGCAGAGAGGGGACATGAATGTGAAATGAAAGTCTGGTAGTTTTGGGTTGTTGTAGAATTTCCTACGTACAAGTACATAGGAAATGGTGATTACTTACAGAGGTTGATGATGTACACAATGTAGAAGTAGACAGCTAAAATAAAATGAAGACAATTAGGCAAGGAAAATAAATGAGTGGAAATAGATTGGACAGGATGATATTAAACTTTCTTTATTCATTTGTGAATATTTGGAAAGTCCTAAGACATGCCAACTCAAAAAGCAAACACAAATCACTATTAGAATTAATAACCTAGTTCAAAAAGTTTGCAGTATAAAATATCGATATATATAAAAAATTTTGCATAATTGGCTTGTGAACACACACAGGGAATAAATATAAATATATAAAGAATCTGTCCCCAAATAAAATACCTAGCATCCACATCACACTTTCTAAATGTTATCCAGAAAAGAAAACTATCTAAGACTTCATGGAAAATAACTGATTCCTTAGAAAAGCATATAAAGGATAATTTTATCAATTTCTCACAAATCAGTATATGAAATTTTGATGGCACTTTTGTTGATCTACAGATGAATTTGGAAAGTAATATCTTTATATATTAATTATCTTGATTCATAAGCAAGCAATGTCTTTCCATTTGCATAGGATTTATATTCTTTAAAAAATACTTTGTGGTTATCACCTACATATTGCATTACTCTTGTTTCATTTATTCTTTAATTCTTTATATAATTAGTTTGATGCTCCTCTAAGTTGAGCTTTCTTAAATTTATTTTATAATGTGTGTAAGTAGTATATTGATACAGAGTTTTTATGTTATAGTATCCTGCAAACAGGCTAAACTGGTTTAATAGCTCTAAAAATTTTTTTAGAGGTGAGAGGGATCCTTAGGATTCACTAATTATAAGAGAAAACATTTTGTGAATAGAAATACTTTTACATCTTTCTTCATAATAGATGTGTTATTTATTTACTTGTGTGTCTTATCTGAAACTCTAGTAGAATGCTGAAAAAATTAGAGTTACTATATTAGTCTTGTCAATAATCTCATAGGGAAAATACTTCCATCAATAAATATGATGATCGCTATAAGGATCTGAAGAAGCCATTTATCTCTGTATATACTTGCTAAAGATATTTCCATATTGATATTGGACAATAAGCCACAGATTCAAAGGCATCATAAATTCTAACAAGGAGAAAATTTAAGAAAATAAGCATAATTTTTAAAAACCAATGAAAGTAAAATATTTAAAAGAACCGAATTTCATGTAGATCATCATGAAACTTTTTATGAAGGGAATCAAGGGAATTGAGGATCATTTTGAAAGAGAAATAATGTAGTCAGGCAATATAGAAATATATATAACGAACCTAAAATATACCACTTGCCAACATGGAGTTCTCTACGAAGATAAATCTATCTTTGTCATCAAAATGAAATAAAAATTAAATTATAAATCAAGATACATCAATAACAAACCTAAATCAAAAATACTGATATAATGTTTTTCAAGAAAAAGAAAAAATCTGGGGCTGAGGATATAGCTCAATTGGTAGAATGCTTGCCTCACATGCAAAAGGCCCTGGGTTCAATCCCCAACACCACAAAAAAAGAAAGAAAAAAGAAAGAAAAATCAAAAAGGAAAAGGAAAATCTTGCTAGATAAATTTCAAAGAAAGAGAAAAGAATAGACTGAGGAGAACTATATTTATTTTTTAATCTTTTTTATTTTATTTTTTTTTAGTTATATATGACAGTAGAATCTATTTTGATAAATTATGCAAGCATGGAATTTATCTTTTTTTGACAGGAGAATGTATCTTGATTTATTGTACACAAATGCAATACAACTTTTCATTTCTCTGGTTGTACACAATGAAGCATTGCACCATATGTGCAGACATTCATGTACCTACAGTAATCATATCCTTCTATTATACCATCTTTCCTGCTGCCATGCCCCATCACCTCCTCTCCCTCCTCTTTGCCCATTCAAAATTCCTTTACCCCCCACTCCATTATGGGTCAGCATCAGAGGGAACATTTGGCTTTGGTTTTTTGGGATTGGCTTACTTCACTTAGCATGATATTTTCCAACTCCATTCATTTATCTGCAAATGCCATGATATTATTCTCTGTTATTGCTGAGTAATATTCCATTGTGTATATATACCACTCTTTCTTTATCCATTCACCTACTGAAGGGCATCTAGGTTGGTTCCACAGTTAGCTATTGTATATTGAGCTGCTATAACATTGAAGTGGCTGCATCACTGTAGTATGCAGTTTTTAAGTCCTTTGGGTATGGAGCAAGGAGTGGGATAGCTGGATCAAATGGTGGTTCCATTCCAAGGTTTCTAAGGCATCTCTATACTGCTTTCCAGATTGGTTGCACCAATATACAGTCCCACTAGCAGTGTATGAATATGTCTTTTCCTCCATATCCTTGCCAACACATACTGTTTTTTGTACTCTTGATAACTACCATTCTGACTGGCGTGAAATAAAAATCTTAGTTTTGATTTTCATTTCTCTAATTACAGGAGAGGTTGAACTTTTTTCATATATTTATTGATTGTGAAGTATATCTTCTGAGAAGTATATCTTCTGAGAAGCTCCTTAGCCCATTTATTGATTAGGTTGTTTGTTTTGTTTTGTTTTGTTTTGTTTTTGGTACTGGAGATTGAACTCAAGAGCACTCGACCACTGAGCCACATCCCCAGCCCTATTTTGTGTTTTATGTAGTGTCAGGGTCTCACTGAGTTGCTTAGCTCCTCCCAGTTGATGAGGCTGGCTTTGAACTTGCGATTCTCCTGTCTCAGCCTCGCTAAGTGCTAGGATTACAGGCTTGTGCCACCGCACCCAGCTGGGTCGTTTGTTTTCTTAATGTTAATTTTTTTGAGTTCTATAAATACCCCAGAGATTAGTGCTATATCCCATGTGTATATGGCAAAAATTTGCTCCCAAGATATAGTCTCTCTATTTACCTCACTGATTGTTTCTTTTGGTGAGAAGAATCTTTTTAGTTTGAGTTCATCCCATTTATTGAACTTGATTTTATTTCTTGTGCTTTAGGAGTTCAGCTAAGGAAGTCAGGGCCTAATCTGATGTGATAAAGATTTGGGACTACTTTTTCCTCTATTAGGCGCAGGGTCTCTGGTCTAATTCCTAGATCCTTGATCCACTTTAAGTTTTGTGCATGGTGAGAGAGAGGGATTTAGTTTCATTTTTCTACATATGGATTTCCAGTTTTCCCAACACCATTTGTTGAAGAGGTCTATCTTTTCTCCAATGTATGTTTTTGGTGCCTTTGTCTAGTATAAGATGATTGTATTTATGTGGGTTCATCTCTGTGTCTTCTATTCTGTACTGTTGATCTACATGTCTATTTTGGTGCCAATACCATGCCATTTTTGTTACTATAGATTTGTAGTATAGTTTAAAATCTGGTATTGTGGTGCCTCCTGCTTTACTCTTCTTACTAAAGATTGCTTTGGCTATTCTGGGTCTCTTATTTTTCCAAATGAATTTCATGATTGTTTATTCTATTTCTATAAGGCATGATGTTGGGATTTTAGTTGGAATTGCATTGAATCGGTATAAAACTTTGCGTACCATTTTGGCAATATTGATTCTCTCTACCCAAAAGCAGGGAGGTCTTTCTATTTTCTTAGGTCTTCTTCAATTTCTTTCTTTACTGTTCTATAGTTTTCATTGTAGAGGTCTTTCACATCTCTTGTTATATTGATTCCCAAGTATTTCATCTTTTTTTTTTTTTTTTTTTGAGGCTATTGTGAATGGGGTAGTTTTCCTAATTTCTCTTTCAGAGGATTCATCACTGATGTATAGAAATGCATTTGACTTATGGGTATTGATTTTATATCCTGCTACTTTGCTGATTCATTTATTAATTCTAGAAGTATTTTGGTGGAATTTATTGAATCTTCTAAGTATAGGATCATGTTGTTGGCAAATAGTGATAGTTTGAGTTCTTCTTTTCCTATTTGTATGCCTTTAATTTCTTCTGTCTGTCTAACTGCTCTGCTCTGCGTAGAATTTCAAGGACTGTGTTGAAGTGGTGGAAAAAGGCATTCCTGTCTTCTTCCCATTTTTAAAGGGAATGCTTCCAACTTTTCTCCATTTAGGATGATATTGGCCTTTGGCTTAGCATGAATAGCTTTTACAATGTTGAGGTATGTTCCTACTATTCTCAGTTTTTCTAGTGTTTTGAGCATAAAAGGTATTTTGTTAAATGCGTCAATTGTTAAATCATGATTCTTATTTTGAAGTCTATTGATGTGATGGATTATGTTTATTGATTTCTGTATGTTGAACCAACCTTGCATCCCTAGAATGAACCCCACTTGATCATGGTGCACTATTTTTTTAATGTATGTTTTTTTATGCAATTTGCCAAAATTTTATTGAGAATTTTTGCATCTATGTTCATCAGGGATATTGGTCTGACATTTTGTTTCTTTGATATGTCTCTGTCTAGTTTTGGTATCAGGTGTTACTAGCCTTATAGAATGAGTTTGGAGTGGTTCCCTCATTTTCTCTTCATGGAATAATTTGAGAAGTATTGGTATTAATTATTCTTTGTAGGTCTTGTAGAACTCCGCTGAGAATGTGTCTGGTTCTGGGCTTTTCTTGGTTGGTAGGCTTTTGATGTGTCTTCTCTTTCTTTGGTTTAAATTGATCTGTTTAAGTTGTGTATGTCCTCCTGGTTCAGTTTGGGTAGGTCATGTGCCTCTAGAAATTTGTTGGTGTCTTTGAGGTTTTCTATTTTACTGGAGTATAAATTTTCAAAAGAGTTTATAATTATCTTCTGTATTTCAATAGTATCTGGTGTGATATTTCCTTTTCCATAATGAATTTTAGTAATTTGTGTTTTTTCTATCCTTTTCTTTTGTTAGAGTGGCTAAGGATTTGTCGATTTTATTTAGTTTTTTAAGGAACCAGCTTTTTTTTTGTCAATTTTTTGTATGATTTCTTTTGTTTCAATTTCATTGATTTTAGCCCTGATTTTAATTAGTTTGTGTACTTTACTCCTTTTCGTGTTGGTCTGTTCCTCTTTTTCTAAGGCTTTGAGATGTAGGGTCAGTTTGTGTATTTGTTGACTTTCTTCTTTTAATGAATGAGCTCAATGCAATAAACTTTCCTCTTAGTACTGCCTTCATAGTGTCCCAGACATTTTGATATGTTGTATTGGAGTTTGCATTTATCTCTAAGAAATTTTTTTATCTCCTCCCTGATGTCTTCTGTTATCCAGGCATCATTCAATAGTGTATTATTTAGTCTCCAGGTATTAGAGTAGGTTCTATTTTTCTAACATTGATTTCTAATTTCACTCCATTATGGTCAGATAGAATGCAGGGTAGTATTTCTATTTTTTGTATTTGCTAAAACTTGTTTTGTGGCATAACATATGGTCTATTCTGGAGAAGGATTGATCTACTGAGAAAAAAGTAGATCAATTTCCTGCTGATGGATGAAATATTCTATATATGTCTGTTAAGTCTAAATGATTGATTATATTATTATTATTATTTTTTAAATATTTTTTTAGTTGTAGATGGACACAATGTCTTTATTTTATTGCTTTGTATGTGGTGCTGAGGATCGAACCCAGGGCCTCACGCATGCGAGGCAAGCGCTCTACCACTGAGCTACAACCCCAGCCCTGATTATATTATTGAGTTCTATGGTTTGTTTATTTTTTGTTTGGAAAATCTGTCCAATGATTAGAGAGATATGTTAAATTCACCCAGTATTATTTTGTCGTGGTCTATTTGATTCTTGAAGTTGAGAATGGTTTGCTTGATAGATACCCCATTGTTTGAGGCATAGATATTTATGATGACTTGTCTTGTTGATGTACAATTCTCTTAAGCATTATAAAATGACCTTCTTTATCCCTTTTCACTATTTTTAGTTTGAAGTCCACTTTATCTTATATGAGGATGGAGATCCCTGCTTATTTTTGCAGTCTGTGTGAGTGATATATTTTTTCCCATCCTTTCACCTCCAGCCTGCGTATGTCTTTTCCTGTGAGATGAATCTCCTGATGGCAGCATGTTTTTGTTGTTGTTTTTAATCCAATCTGTCATATGTCTTTTGATTGATGAGTTTAAGCCATTGACATTCAGAGTTTCTATTGAGATATGGTTTGTTTTCCTGACCATTTTGGTTTATTTTTGGTTTTTAACTTGACTTGGTTACTCTTTTGATTGGCCTTTCCTTTAGTGTATTTCCTCCCTTTGCAGATTTTTATTGTTGTTTTTAATTTTCTCTTCATGTAATATTTTGCCACGAATGTTCTGTTGTGCAGGCTTTCTTGCTATAAATTCTTTTAGCTTTTTTTTTTTTTAATCATTGAAGTTGTTTATTTCATCATCAAATCTGAAGTTTAATTTTGCTGGATATAAGATTCTTTGTTGGCTTCCATTTTCTTTCAGAGCTTGGTATATGTTGTTCTAGGATCCTTTGGCTTTGAGGGTCTGGGTTAAAAACTCTGGTGAGATCCAAAATGGTCTCCCCCTTTATGTAACATTTCCTCTCTCTTGCAGCCCTTGAATTTCTATCTTTATTCTGTATGTCAGGCATTATTGTTACAATGTGTCTTACTGTAGATCTGCTGTAATTCTGTACATTTGGTGTCCTGTAAGCCTCTTGTATTTGATTGTCCAATTCATTCTTCATGTTTGGGAAAATTTTCTGATATTATTTTATTGAAGAGATTATGCATTCCTTTGGTTTGTATCTGTGACTTCCTTTATCCCAATAAATTTCAGATTTGGTCTTTTGATGATATCTCATAGTTCTTGAATGTTTATTTAATGGTTTCTTACCATTTTCACTGTGTAATCAACTTTATTTTTAAGATTGTATATTTTGTCTTCATTGTCTGAGGCTCTGTCTTCCAAGTGACCTAGTCTATTGATGATGCTTTCTATTGAGTTTTCTTATTTGGTTTATTGTTTCCTTCATTTAAAGAATTAGTTTGTTTGTTTTTTTTCTCAGAATCTCTATCTCTTTCTTGAAGTAATTCTTTGCTACCTGTATTTGCTCTCTTATCTCTTTGTTGGTGTGATCAATTGTTGGCTGTATTTGCTCTCTTTTTTAGAGTGATCAATTTTTGCCTATATTTGCTCACCAAGATCAGTCTTTAAATCACAGATCATTTTAGTTATGTATATTCTGAACTTTTTCTCTGACATTTCATCAATTGTGCTGTGAGTAGATTCTATTTTTGTAGTATCTTTGTTTGTTAGGGGCACTTTCCTCCCTTGTTTTTCATGTTGTCTATGTATCTTCCTTTTTTGTGGTATAGATCTGAGGTATTGCAGCTTCTACCCTATAATCTTGCAGTGCCTCTGCAGATTACCAATACCTTATCTTTAAAGGGTATATCAATGTGTACAGCACCCAATGAAATTAATATTTAGCCTTAAATCAATTAGCTTCTATTTTGACATTTACAGTTTTGTCACTATAACCAAGAATGATGAGTTTGGTTATCTTCTACCATATAGCCAATAGGTTTGCATAAGGACTTACTATTTCTAGTGTTGGAGGGGGGATAAGCTGTGATGTTTATAAAACAAGATGTAAAAATATAGATGTGTTAGATTATAGGACTAGTTAAATTTTAATCAAAGGAAGTAGGCTGCTAGCAGGAGATAAAAAAGAGAGAAGCAACCCCATGCATGGCTCTCTATTGCCTTTTAACAGGATGGTGTCTGTTAGTACACCTAGTTACTTCTGGTGCATCTGGGTCCACAGAGACCTTGGCTACTGTTTTCCAGGCCCTGGTTATTGTCCCTATGTGGAAATGGCCATGCCCCTAGTTCATGGCAGCAGTAGCATCAAGCTTGTAGGTACTCGATATTGGGCTTCCAGGCCCCAGTCAGTGTCTCAAGGTGGAAGCTGCCCCAGCTAAAGATGGCAGAGGTGGCAGCAGAGGTAACCCAAGATGGCCGTGGAAGTGTTTCAATATGGAGGCAACTGCTTTCAAAGATGAGCCTGGAAAGATGGACTGTATGATGGCATTGGGTGGCCTATTTGGTGATGCCACTGTGTGGCTTGCAGTGTTGCTATGGGCAGCTTCCTCCTGGTCCTGTCTGATGTCCCAAGGTGATTACTGCATAGGGAGAGCTATAGAAGTGGCTGCTATGCCCCAAATGGAGGTGGTTTGGATGGAGCTACAGGTTGGTGAATAGGGAACAGCTGCTCAGGTCTCCTCTTTGTGTAGGTGAGCAGGGCCAGACTGGCCTCTCAGGGTTGGCAAGCAGTGCAGGGCTCATTTCTGGGGCAGCAGGCCACACAGGGCTGGTCAGGTCTCTATGAGGCTCCTCTCTGGGGTGGCAGGCCATGCAGGGTAGGGTGGGCCTCTCCAAGAAATGTATTTATGTGGAAATATAAATAAATATTGACCTCATAAGATGACTAATGTTTTGTGCATTATTCCAGCTTTAGAGAGAGGTGAAATATATGAAAGCAACATCACCAAATCAGATAAGAAGTGGAGAAAAAAAATCCTAAGTATGTCAAGATTTCTAATAATATAGTCTATAATTAAGACTGTAGTATTTTCTTAAAGAAGGATAAGTAAACTATAAAACAGGGTAGAGAGACAAAATTAAGATTCTTAAGCAATTTTTATGATATCCAAAAGAAAATGCAAATTGATCTTCTCATATACTTATAGTTTGTATATGAGGTGTCTCCCAAGTGCTCCTAAATAATGTGAAAATATTTAGGGGTGAAAAATATGTTATGAGAACTTTAACCTAATCAGTAGATTATTTCATTTTATAGATTAAAATTTTGAATGGACTAACAAGGTGATAACTATAGGCAGGGAGGGTGTAGCCAGAGGAAGTAGGGAACTGGGGACATGGCTTTGGGTATTATATTTTGTCTCAGGCACCTTACTTGCTCTAATTCTCACATTAGCTGATCAATTTTCCTTCACCATGCACTTCTTCCATGATGCCTCACCTCTGTCCCAGAGGAATGGCCAACTGACTATAAACTGAATCTTTTATACTGGAAACCCAAAATAAACTTTATCTCCTTTAAGTTGTTCTTGTGATGTACTTTGGTCACAGTGGCACAAGCTAAGTAATATACAAACGTTAGACTACAAATCAAACTAAATTTAACATGAATTCTAGATCAATATGGGAAAATTAAAGCACCAACTTTCTATAATATAGTACAGAAGAATATCCTCATCACCTTTGGTTAGGGAAAAAGTTATTTAAAGAAGGTACCAAAAGATTCCACCATGAAGAAAAGACTGATAAATGAAACTATATTTATTTTAATAAAATATTTTCAAAAGACAAAACAAAATTTTTCACAGAATATGATATACAAGATGCATTATTTTGTGTGTACACACATACACATATATATATACACACACACACTCATATATACATACACACATTACAGAACAGATAATATAACAGTTTATAAAAGAAAGAGACTATATAAATGGATAATATTCTCTCAAAACTCTGGGCAACCTCATTAGTAAAAAGAAAAGTAAAATTAAAACTGAGATTTTTTACCTGTACCCACATACTGTGGTGGTGAAAATTAGTAATATTACCATATTAAGTATTGGTAAGGATACTTAATAGATTTGTAGTGATAGTATAAATTAGTATGACTGCTTGATCCATTGCTTAATAGAGGTAACTGAAGGTGAATGTAATTTAATTTATTTGATTTACTGCCAGTGAATATATACCAAATAGTATAGAAAATAAATATATATCATTTATATGCATGCAAATAAATATGTATACCTAAAAATTTATGTGTCATATCACTAAAAGGTATCTATAAACATTTTCACAGCACCATTATTATTCATTATATCTAACCCTTCCAAAACTCTAAATATTCTTTAAGGGCTAAATAAAAAATAATGTACTCATATAGTGAAATAATACATAACAATAAAGCCAAATAAATTTTTGTAACAGAAATATGTTGTTATTTCTCTGGATAAATATCACAAATATAATATTGAATGCAAGAAAGCAGATACTGATGTAAACATGCTATGTGAACCCATTTGTGTAAAGTGCAAAGCAGCCTAATTAATCCATGTTTTAGTTTTATTATTACTGTGTCCAAATACTGAACTAGACCAAGTTAGAAGAGGGACAGTTTGTTTGGGGCTCACAGTATCAGAGCTTTCAGTTCGTAGTTGGTGCACTCCATTGCTCTGGGCCCAAAGCAAGATAGATCCAGCTGAGGGAAGTTGGTCTCCCCTTGGGGCAACAAACAAGGAGGTGGGCAGAGAAATGCACCCTTCCAGGGCAAGGCTTCAGTGACCCACATCCTCCAGCCAACCCCTACAGTTACCTTCCAGTCAGAACATTCAAATGCTCTCATAATCCAATCATTTAAGCACCAAATATTCCTGCATTAATGCAGAAGCTTTTGGGGAACATCTTGTACCTAAACCATAACAATACGTGATCTTGGAAATCAGTGGCTACCTTTCTAAAGTAATGAGGAAATAAGAAGTAGAGGAGAAAATCAAATTTTGGAATTTTTTTTTGTGTGTGTGTGTGTGTGTGTCTGTCTGTGTGTGTTTGTGTTTTCTATGTGTTGACTTTGGTTGTTATTCTCATGAATAAATTTAAATAATTTATTGAATTACATGAATTATGCATGTCTATTTTTAGCTAAATAAAAATTTTAAAATAAACATAATTAATGTGTTTTTACTGTATACAAATTATATAGAATTTCTTGTCCCTGTCATAAAGCATGGTTTTGCTCGTGTACTTTTTTTCTGGCAACTATAATATTCACTTGCCCCCCTCTTTGCCAATGATATCATGTTAAAAATAATTTATTACTATGGCAGTTGACAATAGCCAAATTAAATGCAGGCAATCATGTTAAATATTAAATTCTGGATACACAATGCACAATTGTAGTATAATTTTAGTTAATAGTTTTTACATGTGAAATTTTAAAATCTCCTAAATTTTAAAATTATTATTACTTTTAGCTAAATTTGGCAATCATAACTTCAATAGTTGTGCTTCAATCAAAATGAAGATCAGATTAAAAAGGATTTCTTGGGATAAAACACAAAATAATACATCTGCAGAAGTATCTGGTAAATATTTTTGATTTCCTAAAAGTATGCTAAGAGATTAAAAGGAAGTATTTTGTTTAGTTTGAGCAAATAAATAATGAGCTTTACCCCAATAATTATCTTCCACAGCATTTTATTTTATTTTATTTTATTTTTTCATTCCCTCTCTCTTTTTTTTTTTGTACTGGAGATTGAACCTTGAGAGCATTTTACCATAGAGCTATATCCATAGCCTATATGTGTATGTTTACTTTAAGGCAAGATCTTGCTCACTTGCTGAGTCTGATCATAAACTTGGAATTCTTACGCCTCAGCCTCCAGAGTTGCTGCAAATACAGGTGTGCATCACCACGCTAAGCTTCTTTCACTGTATTTTAAAAGCTGAATTTAAGTTTGCAATATCAAAACAAATATATGAAAATTGTTCAGTAATGACAAGATCCTAGGAGTAGTTTGCAAGTAATGTGATTCTGCAATATATATTTCATGACACTTCCAAACTTTTAAAATAAATAACTTGTTTTTTTCACTTCTAAACTATAGTATTTTAAAGTTATTTTCCACAGTTACAGTTCATTTATATTGGTCTTTAATGATCTGGAGTAAGCAAAGCATATTGGCATTGATCATCAGATAACTGAAGAGAAAACATTTTGGCAAGAACAACTGTTCACTTGAACTTAAATAATTGAACCATTGACTTTCTCAATAGTGAGGTAGTGCAGAAATTTCAGTTATTTAGATGCCTGTTATTATTTGTAAGGATCATTAGAAGTCCATTCATAAAGAACTCTAAAACTCAATAAACATATTTAGATGGACAGAGTAGAGACAAACATGGAAATAAGAATAGATGGTGAAATGGTTCAGTATCTGAGAGGCAGGGCTCTGGAATTGATGCTAGTTAGTTGCAGTGGGAGATAAAGAAAAGATCAAGTTTAAATGTGGATAATAGCATAAATCATTCCATTGTGGGATGTGGATAATAGGGAACTTTAGATTCACAATCATGAGAGTGGGTTTCTGGGGTATAATTCAGACCCCAAAGTATATAAGAGAGACAGTGAAGAAAGGAGTTCAAGTAAACAGCAAACAGTTCATTTGGAATATGTTTAATGGACCAATGATTTACAAATCAGGCAGCTGGTACTATAGAAGTAGAAAAGTTAAAGTGACATCTTTCATAAAAACGTTTGTATCTAGTAGGAGGGACATAATTTTTAGATTAATAATTAAATGCCATAAACAATAATTAGATGATACAGTAAACCAAAAAGAAGATAATCTAAGTCATATTTGACCAATTCATTTTTATTAGGGATGTAGAAAATATTAGGTACTTAAAACTATGACCGTTTTGTTTAAATTCACTTGAAGTGTGGAGAAATAGGCCCAATATTGTTCTATTTTCTCTCAATAAGTACCTTAAAACAGAGTTTCACTCCTATTCTTATTTGGATCTATCCTCACAATCATTAATTTCTTTTGCCATTACCAATTTCTTTTTTCAACTTTTCTGTAGCCTCCATATTATTTTGTTCCAATTTGGATATCCATAAAGACATGGTAATTCTAATCTTCTTGAAAAAGAACTTAAATAAGTTAATGGGTATTATAATACAAAGCTTTTGTTATGATGAACTAAACCCTTTCAGACCACAGACCAATATAACAGAAAAGAAGACACAGAAATAAATCCATGCATGTATTCTCACCTGATTCTCAAGAAAGTTGTCAAAAACATAAATTGAAGAAATAATCTCCTCAACAAATGGTGCTGGGGAAACTGGATATCCACTGGATATCCATACGTAGAAGTTTCTAACTAGAACTCTGTGTCTCACTGTACAAAACTCAACCGAAAATGGATCAAAGTCCTTAATATAAGACCTGAAATTTTGAAATGACTAAAAAGATTGTCACAGGCAACAATTTCCTAAGTAGGGCTCCAATAGCTCAGGAAGTAAAACTTAAAACAAAAATTAAGAAATGAAATTACATCAAATTAATTTTTTTTTTGCTTTTATGCTAAGTGAAATAAGCCAGTCCCAAAAAATTCAAGATCAAATGTTTTCTCTATGTGGAAGTTAATCCAAAATAAGGCTGGAGGCTAGGGTGGAGAATAGAAGATCAGAAGAGTAATCAAAGGGGAATGAAAGAAAAAGAGGAGGAACTGGATAGGGAAAGAGAGTGGAATGAATCTGACCTAAGTTTCCTATGTACATATATAAAGATACTACAGTGATTCTCAACATCTTGTACATGCACAAGGCAATAATTAAGAAAAAATACTATAATCAGAAAGCTCAATAGAAGGGAAGGAACAGGGGAAGGGAGGAGCAGAAGGGAAGGGAAATACTGGGGACTGAAATAAAACATATTGTATCCCATGCTTTTATGCTCTATTGTATTATATTGTTGTGTATAACTAAAAAAAAAAAAACAATAAAAATAAATTTTTCTTTATAAAAAAGAAAACAATCAAAAGAGGGAAGATGAAATCTACAGAATGGTAGAAAATCTCTGCCAGTTGTTCATCTGAAAGTAAATTAATATCTGAAATACTTAAAGAAAAATGAAAGAGCAAGTATTCTAATAAAAAAATGGGTAAATGATCTGAATAGACAATTTTCAAAAGAGGAAATACAAATGGGTAATAAATACGTGAAAAATGCTCAATATCTCTGTCATGCAAATTAAAACTACATTGAGATTCCATCTCACTACAGTCAGAATAGCTACTATTTTGGGGGGCAGGGAACTGGCAAGCTGTGGAGAAAAAGGAACCCTTAAGCACTGTGGTGGGATTGTGAATTAGTAGTTGCAATGAAAGACAAAATTGAAGTTCCTTAAATTAAAATAAAAATAGTTCTTACCACATGATTCATCTATGCCACTTCTAAGTATATGTCCAAAGAAATAAAGTTAGCAAGCAAAAGAGTTCACAACATACCCATGTTTATTGCAGTACTAGTCACACTGGTCAAGATGGAATCAGCATAGGTACCCATCAGCATTGAGTGGAGATAAACACACACACATATGCACACTGACACATATACACACACAAACACAATCAAGTGGGGCGGTTCCAAGATGGCGGCCTAGACAGTCCACTCTGCGCTAGGCTCTCAGGGACCAAAGCTGGAAGTGGTGGAGGTGCCGTTTTCCAGCCAGCTTCCTGGCATCATTCTGCAGCTCAACATCCCACGCAGGAATTTCGCTCGTGTATGTGTGAGTACAGGATCACCGGGAGGCAGCGGTAGCCAGGAGGCGTGGC